>JAQFXU010001952.1:0-24135 GCA_034693705.1 Spatulosminthurus flaviceps | reverse complement strand
TTGTTGTGCCATTGTGAGAGTTTGGGTTGAATACACAGCTCATTTCATATTTTGGGCAGAATTCTGAAATTGAATTTTATCAAATTAAATTAGTTAAGGATTGACCCAAAATTTACTTATTTTTAATTTATTTTACGTATCTTTAAGTTGCTTTAATGAATCGAATCAAAAATTCATAAAATTACAATATTTAAATTCTGCAACTAAATTTTGGAAATAATCAATAAAACTGTCAATATCACTGCGCTTAATTATTAGTCAAATACTCCCCAACTCCTTTAAAAATTCTCAAAAATGGAAAAACATACATTAATAATAGAACGGGAAACTTTGGTGAACCTTTAAAAATTTATAGAAATGCAGCAACGAGAAAATAATTTGGAAAGACCTCATGAATATAAAATAAGGAATCACTTTTGTCAGCCTGTAACTTGTAATTTGCCTTGCATAATTTCCCCATTCGATTAAACCAAATGAGTACAATGAATTTCAATGACTCCAATTGGCATGAATCCATTCAACTAAAATTGGATACCATTAGACTGATTATGTATATAAACCGAAGAGAAAAATCCCGAAAAATAAAATAAAATTTTCTCACCTCCGCTATCCGCTGGTTTTGAAGCTACAAAAGCGGCTAGTCCGAGGACACAGAAAAGTAAAATAATTGAACGGTTCATGATGATTCTATTTGTTCCAAGGAGCACGTGCACTCAAGATACTTTTCAAGTAAAAGTTCCCTCTTGTATATTAAAATTTCGGCTTGATCTTCAAGAGTGTTCCGTATCTGGGGAATGTTACACAGCTACTGGTAAATTGTTTGAGGGAAGCCGGCGATTTTATACACAGAGAAAAAAAATTTCTATTACATAAATACATTCTTCATTTCACTTTTTTTTCGTGGTTAACCCAGTGCATGTGAGTGTGTTTGTGGTGGATATGATCCCTGATGAGGACAATATGAGAGGACCTGTGCTTTTGAATAATGACTCAAGCTTTGTGTTTCGAGAGTCCCTCTAACAAAAATTGCATATAAGTACCTAGGCTATTAAGTGTTTTTATTATTATTGTAATCTGGGCGTGTGAGAACGGAGAGTTAGATTCCTGTTCCTTTCTTCGTCAACCAAAAAAAAGCAAAATATTTTCTGCTCATACAAACATACTAACATACAGTATCATTCTAGTATAGTGGAACACATAAGAACGTATAAGCTAACAACACGTGTATAGTATACACGCATTGGAAAAATCTCCTCACTAAATGTACCTTAGATTGAGGTACTTACTTGTCTTATGAGTATTAAATTAAAAATTAAGACCTCATAAAAACTGCATAGGTAGTAAATTATATAAACGTATCTAAGTTAATGCATGTATGTACCTCCATATATATAAATGTACATAAATTATTTTAAAAAAGTAGTTTAGAAGTAAACGGCATCGGAGCCATAATCACAGTCGTTAGCCTCATCAACAGAGATGTAGAACATTAAAAACAAGGTATAAATTGCATACTTCTCTATGTAATCAACTAATTCCAATTAATTAGATGAGAGAGGTGAACGCTCTTTAGAATCATGCGTGGCTCATTGAGTGAAAATCCAAGCAATTCAATTCATATTAACTACATATATATATATAGATATATATGTACATACATATATACATGGATTCGCGGAACAAATTTTACTTTCAGCACCATCACATTATTCCCATTACAATGAGATGAGATGGACGTATGGATATATGGTATAGCCTGAGAATGTTTCTGTCTCCCTAGTAATCATATAGAGATACTTATGTACTTCATTTGATTAGTACAAAAGAGAGCATTAAATTGCGAGCGAAGTATAGCGTCATACAAGATGACATCAAATGGTGGAAAGTTTTGCCAGAAAAGAGGAAAGTTCCTCTAACCACATTAATTAGGTCAGTATACTACAAACTAACTTCCAACAAAGCACATGATAATCACAGTCATAATCGTGAATATGTCGACGGTGGGGAATGAAATGCAGCAGAGGTTTCTGCGGTTTTGTGCCATAATAATCAATGCAATAAAATCAAATTTTTTTCTCTCTCTCTCTTTCGCTCCTTCTCTGTGCAAACAATGGATAGTAAAAAAAAAAGGAATTCATAAAAAAACCAACTTTCTCCTCCATTTGTGAGTTACTAGTTGAGTTGAGAGTGCTCAGAAAAAAATCCACTTATCAAAAGTGGTCTTATTATGATTACCATAATAATAATCTGGTGCAGGTGAAGTGAAATTATATAAGTTACACATGTTTTTACGACTCTTTTATTACTTGTTATTATTGCTATCGTATATGCTAAGTTAAGGCAGGATGTGTGAATGTGTGTGTATGCATGTACGTGACAAATATTCCCTTTAAACCAATAATTATAATCTCAATTCGTACTTCCTTCCTTGCTAAATAAACTAGTTTTTTATGTATTTTCCATCGGAACAAGTTCTCTTGGGTTGAGGATTATTTAATATTTATCGCTACATGACGTGTTCTTCATCATCATCTTCAAAAACACAAGAGTGAGAGGGAGAGATCAAGTAAAGTAGGTTGTTTGTTACGTGAATATTTATTAAATCAATACATAAAATATATTACGATATAGGATGACAAGTCTTGGGTGAACTCACGTAGCGTTGTTAGAAAACATGTGTTTTTTTTGTAAAAACAAGTAAATAAGTGCTAATAAATAGAAAATTACAAGAATTGCAAGTTAAGCTCCTTTCAAATACTGGCTCCGATAAAAGCACACGTTTCATATTTATGGTGTGTTCCGAGTGGAAGTACAGGAAATACAAATCAAGTAATTCAGGGAACAAAAAGTAAATATATAAAGAATAATTACGATTTGGCATTTTCATTTTCAGCTAAAATTATTGTCGTTGTATAAAAAACATGTGAGACATGGTGTAGCATGTCAAAACATATGAATCATAATTATTAGTACCGTAGAGATTGTGTAAATATTTTCATCACTGACTCGATGAGTAGTGCTGGTATAAAGAAATATACATTTTTTTTCGTCAAGTACTACTACAGTTTACAATTTCAGCTTCTCATTCATAATCTGGTGGAAGAGATCAGCATCCAAAGGAACGTAGGACCCATTGAGAAGGAAATATAGAGGATCCTTCACTAGTTGAATGTCAAAGCCTTGTTTTTGTAAATTGAATTTCCGAATTTTGTGGGTTGCTGGGGAAAAAACATTATTTTTTTAAAAACATAAAAATCCTATTAATTTACATAATTAAGCCAATAGTGGAGCTTGTATTTAGGGACGTAAAATAGGATTGGAGGAGATGGATAGTTGATTTCTTAATATGAAAAATATACTTGTGAACTTGACTCACCTGTCATTTCCAATTGATCAACAATTCGGATAAATAGTGGCCTGGCATAAAAAGGAAGGAGTTTGGTCATTCCAACAGTAAGTTCTTGAAAATTGAGCGTTTTTTCAGGATCCACAATTGAAGCCATTCCAGCTTGACCGTCACATCCAGGGATTTTTACCCCATATACCGCGACATCTTGTAGCCCACAGATGTTACTAATGGTATTTTCAACCTCCACTGACGAAACGTTCTCACATTTCCACCGATAATTATCAACGGATCTATCCTTGAAATAGAAGTAACCAAACTTATCCATAATGAGGATATCCCCTGTAAAAATACAAATTAATAAACTAATTAAATTCCGGATAAAAAAAATGTATGTCGACAAAATTTAACAAGATAAATTCCACGAAAGACAGATTACCGCTGATATATACATACACAGTAAATGGATAAAATCTGTAATGGATCTATATTTAGAAGAAGGAATCGATTAATTTTGAACACGTACCAGATCTAAAAGCCTTGTCACCCTTCCTGAAGACGTCAGTAATGATTTTGTGTTTGGAGTCGGTGCCAGCATATCTATGAAGAATGGAGATCAAAGACGCTATATAGTTTGTATGTAGCAAATAAATATAGTTTTTGTATATACACAAAGTTATTCCAGTGATACTTTGAGAGGTATTGGGAGTGGCAGTAACAGCTTTTCGGAAATTATAAGGAACTGACTAATAAAGAAAATGTTGTGCCGATAACATACCCACTAAATTCTCTGGTTGGAAGTGATTCATCAATTTTACCGACGACTTCACCCGCTTCGCCTACTTTGCACTCAAGGACCAAGCCAGTCTTAGGATCCCGAATCGGTTCGCCTGTTTCTTCATCAACTCTAATGAGTCTTGTTGGGTAAAAAGACTGGAGCAATCGAGGTACAAAACCAACAGCTCCGATTTGATTATCAAAGTTTACTGTTTTCACAAGAGGAAGGAAAAAAACAAGTTTCAACATCAAATACGCTCCTTATTAGTTTTCCTTTTCTTTCATCAAATGAAGATTGTGTTAAAAATATAGTCTTGAATTTCTATCTGATAAATTAACATTCTCAAGTTCTTCTTAATTCCTTGTTTTTCACAATAAACGTTTTGATTCTGTTTTTTTGTAGTATTAAAATTTACTCACATAATCCACAGTTGCCTTCAGTAGATCCGTAAATTTCCCCAACATTTTGTATTTGAAATCTTTCCACAAATTCTGCCCATATTTCAGGTCTCAACCCATTTCCTATCATCAGTCTTACTTTATGTGTCATATCATTCGGACTTGGAGGCTGGCGAAGGAGATAGCGGCAAATTTCCCCAATGTATTGACCAACCTTGATAATAATACAAGACAATAATTAAGCTGATTTATTTTTAGAAAACTCAACATGATAAATTGGTAAAAAAATCCACTCTCCACCATAGCATCAACACTTGATATACATAGTTAACATTCCATGAAAAAAAATAAAGGTATGTGGAAGAGTATGTAGGGAAATTTATGATGAATTAATCCTTCCCTTTAAGAGCGGTTCATAGTAGTGGAAAAAGTAATTACCGTCACTTTGTAGCGAATGCAGTCAAGCCAGAAGTTAGTAGCTGAAAACTTTCGTCGAATTACTTGGGAACAACCAAAGACTAAAGCTTGACCCGTCCCAACACCAACTCCAGCTGAATGGTACAAGGGCAATGGAGTATAAATCACATCATCGGGGCTCAAATTCCAAGCATAATGAGTCAGGTAGACGTACGTTAAGAATCTGGAATCACAACAAATTTATGAAATTGACATAATTGTTTTGAATTAACCTTTTTACAATTTTATTGTATTAACTCGTGGAATTTTTGAAAAGTGATTTACCGGGAATTTTTTATTACTGCTGCTTTGGGTAACCCCGTGGATCCAGATGTGAAGAGATAAAATGCTTTGTCTGTGAATTTGCACAATGCCAACTCGGGTGGTGTGGCTGTTGTAATTCCTTTAATTGCCAAATCCAAATTTACTGCGCCTTTGCATAATTTATCTTTATTATTATTTCCAGCACCAGAACAGTACAGTTTGATTCCATCCAGGCCTCCAGTTTCTTGCAGTTCTTCTATGGCTATAATATTACTAAATATTACTCATATATTCCATAACGTTCAAATCATATTTCAATTCTAATGTATTAATTTTAACTGTATTTAAATAAATAAATCTTCGCAAGTATTGCACATCCATAAAAATTAACAAAAGCCTCTTTAGCATTGAAATTTAAAGGTTGTGTGACATCATCATATAAAATTTTAAAAGATTCCGGACTATCTTAATTTCCTCCGATAAAGAACTGACAATAAATTATCGACACTAATTGCTAAGAATATTCGTAAATCTTAGTCGTGCAATTTAAATTAAAACTCTTGCCTTGGAATTTTATTGTAGAAAAATTGCAAGTTCTGAGTTCTCGCTTCAACGAACCAAAAAATCCTCTTAAAACATTACATCAAATGTTTACATTTTCCACTATAAATACTTTGTTATTCCCAGAGCTATTAATTAGGCGTGAAAAATGTTTAAGCTGTAATGATTCCTTCTTTAGTGACATACATCGCTGAAGTAAAGGTGGTTTCGCATAGCCCCAGAATTAGTCGCAGTCGCAGTCGCTAAGCGATTAGGTGGTAAAATCGCTGTCGCTTAGCTATTCGCATAGAAAGCGACTGCGATTTTTGTGCAAGTCGCTCGGGAAAAAGTCGCTGTCGCAGATATCTGCAGACCGTAGATATTATCGCTCAGCTCAGCGACTTTGTTGCGATTTCTCGTGCAAACTAATGTTGGGCGTTTTTCCTGAAGTCGCTGCCTTTGTCGCTGGTTCGAACCCTTGCCATTGACTAAAATATTATAATAACTCCTTCCCTATGTGAAACAAGGCAAAAAAGTCTCGAGACTTCTTGTAGCGACTTCTGTGACAAGCGACTCAGTTTTATTTTTGTCGCAGTCGCGTCGCTCAGCGATTTTCCTGGGAAAGCTATCCGAAACCAGCTTAATATACTCTACCTTCAAAATGACATTAATAATTATTAGCATTGATCTGCTTACCAGTCGCCAGCTCAAATCCATAAATAACTGCAGTTGCATTTACAGCATCCAAACAGTGTTTCAAATGTCCAAGACGTAAATTTGTGTTCATTAATGCTGTAATAGCTCCAATCTGTAATACATCAAATTAAAATATCCATGAGCATCTCTCTCTCTCTCTCTCAAATTACTCATCCTCCTATCATGAAACATTTATTTTCTCATGTATAGGAAAAAGCCAAACAAACGGAACAACACACATGATAATCAATGAATGCAATTTACTTTATTCAATCCTCCAGCGATGCAGACAAATTCCGGCTGATTTTCCATAAATAGAGCCAAAGTCTCTCCTTTTTTGTAACCCTGGCTTTTGAAGTAATTGCCAATTTGGTTACTCCAATCTGATGCCTACAAAAAATAATGATAATAATTTTTACTATTGTGTGTAACATAAAAAGATGGCCTTTCGTAATATTTCCTTTCGCTTTCATAAAGCCACCAATTATTATTATCCGTTGATCCTTACCTCTTTGAACGTTATTTGCCGGTCTTCAAAATAAAATAAAATCCTATTAGGGAACAGTTTGCTATTCTCTTCGAAAATCTTTAAGCACGTGTTATTCTCTCTCTTTGCCTTTTTTATTTGTTTGAGAGCCTTGAGGAAACGCACGGCGCCCCTGTAAAGAAAAGTAACATTTTTGTAACACTATTTTTTTTCTTTCATTCATTCACTTCTTTACAGCTTCATATGTTGGCGACAACATATTATTTCTTGCAAAAAAATTGGTAGCATAGTAATAATAATTGTATACAGAGTATACACCGTCATCCAATGAAGCTACGCTACTGATGTGTTTTTTTACCATTACACAAGTATCCATAAGCACGCATGTTATGTTACGACCTCAATTTCCTTCCTTTCACAAAAGATTTGTAAGGGACAAGTACAAGATATAAAAATCCATTTGACATGTACTCATTACGATGAGCAAAGTCTCGCTAATTACCTTAATTACTGTTGATATTTCTAGGATTACGAATTAAAAATGAATTGGTCAAAGAAAAATGTTTACCTTAAATCTCTAGGTAACGTTTTGATAACAATGTAGATAAAATCCTTGTGGATGACTCCGAATATTGCTGTGAGGGTAGCTAAAACGTAAGCTGTGTTTGTCCATGTCAGCAAGGATGACAGACTTGCGAGGGTGCTGATTATGACCATCTTTATAATGTCCAATGTACTATGATGTGCCTTTAAGATTGTTCCTATTTAAAATAGCACAACGACTTTAGTAATTTTTTATCCAAATGTGTTATTACAAATTACAAATGCACAGGAACTGTACAAAAGGAACTTGTCCTTTCGTTGGATTCAAACTCGGTATAAAATTACACAAATTAGTCACATCCTTCACTGGTTAAATGTTATCACAATTTTCAAATCTCAGGGTTGAATCTGTGTTTACCTGGATTAAATCCATATAATTAAGTTATTTTATTCCCTATAGGCTCACGCTTTTAAATTGCACCAAGTAAATTGCAAGACTATTTATTGAAATTTCCAAGTAATTTCCAAGGTATAGTTGTGTACGAAACAATTCTTGAGTTTAAAAAAAGTAAATTGCTCAGGTGTCACGATGAATGGAGGAGCGAAAAAGTGTGGACGGTAACTGCGACTGAATCTTCATTATACAGAAAAGATTTAGTGAAGCACTATTTTTCGTTGCATTTCCACACTATACTGTATGCACTGACAATTATTATACAAGAGGAGTATTTACTTTCATTGAGAAAAAATCACATGTCAAGAAATGCAAGAGAAGAAAAACAATGGATGCAGGAGCACAATTCCGTCACAACAACAATGAAAGAGCATGGGGAAATTATAACCAAATAGTGTGCTTGGTCCAAACTCCAAACCCTATGTTCCTAAGGTTGCTGGTCAACCAGCACTATAAGCAAAAGCAACGGTGCTCTTTTGTGCTTAAAATCTTAGTTTTCGACATACTTGATAATATTTGCTTGTTTAATGTACATACCTCTCTACCCAAGTACTTATTATCCTTCACTCTTACACATTGTACTAGCCCTTACAGAATGACTGAACACATGGGTCAATGTGGTGTTCCTACATATATGCATGTGTGTATACACAGCTGTGGGTTCTGGTTCTAGTTCATATTAAATGAGTGTCGATGACTGCCTTAGTCTATGCCTTTCATTCCTCGCTTGCCACAAAATTCATTTTATGTATAACAGTATTCAAATTCCTTCAGCCCTTATATGTATATGCTCATACCCAATGTCTGTTTATTGGTGAGTCAACCTTTGCACAATATAACGTGTTGAAACTGACAATTATATGTTTGTAGGTATATGTAGCAAGTATTATAGTAGTGGGTTTGAAAGTATACTTGGCCTTGTACGAATTGAAATGCCTTTTACTTTTATTTATTAGCATCAGTTCTCTAAAAGTGAGTAACATCTCCAGTACATACATGAGCTAAACACATGCATAATATTTAATGTGCTATATTATGGTAATAACAAATCTTCAGGGGCTTTTTAGGGGCAAAATGCACTTCAGTTCTTCGTGCTTATTGTAAAAATCAGACTTTACTTTTACTCTGCATTTGAGGACATCAGAACCAAAACAGTGAAATTACTTAATTTCCAAAAATACTTTTTTTCTAAAATTATGAGTGTAATCCAAGGACTTTTACATTATTGGTTGGAATATTTTCCAAAATAGATGCTTAATCGGCTTATTAGGTCTAAAATAGTCGCGTCCGGTATTTGCCGTTGTAAAGCTTAACTCAATCAGTCCCAGCATCTTCAAAATGTTTAACTTGGGAACCTGATTGTTCTAATTGGTCAGAAAGTTTTGGGGAATTCAGTCAAATTAAGGACGGGAGAGTTTGCCAAAGTGCGATGACATAAAAATTTTGGAAGCGTACGCTAGCAATAAGAGAGACAGTGTTAGTACATAGCACTACTAATGTAAATACCCAGACAATTTTGGAAAACGAGTCTAAAATAGGACTACTAATCCTCAGTCAGAGATAATTTGGGAAATGTATCTAAAATAGTACCACTAATCCTCAGACTAATCCTCAGAGATAATTTGGGTAATGGGCCGTAATAATTCCTGCTCCGTTAGAACAACATTTCCAAATTAAAAATTTCTGTGCCCAGACTTTACATCGCCAGGCTAAGTGTAATATTTAATTGCCAAACTGTATCATTCTCTTTTTGAGAAGTACATGTCCGGTGAGTGTTCATAATGGATTTCCATTAATATACCTAGCATTACATGTACATTACGAAGAAGTAACAATTCTTCCAATCGTCTTACTTGGTGTACTCCCATCATACATTTGGTCAAAATAGACTTATGCCGTTTTGATTCTGAAACCCTCTTATGGTTTTGGAACAGCACTCCGCTACACCTAATAATGAAGGATTTTTTTGTGAATTTGTTAAGGAATGAGAGCCCATGCAGACTTCCATGATTCTTAAACACTTGCGTGTTTATGTAATGTGTATTTTCGTAGGAAGGAGGAGATGACAGCCTGTTTGAATATTGAATATGTAATATTGCATTATGTACTGCACATGTCAGCCTATACTGTGGAGTGAGGAGTGAAGGCATGACGGCATATATTAAGACAAAACATAAATACAACCGGCAATGCCTCTAGCCACAGGATGCTCCATTCATTCTCTAATTTTGCATGTGGGTCTTCTCAGTCAGTGAATGCTGTCAGACCGTCAACAATTTAACTGAACATTTCGTGCCGAGGAAGATGAGAGTACACCGTTCCTCTGACATTCCTAATGAAACCGTATAGGCAGTAGGTTTTCGGTTGCACCTACAACTACACCTTATAAGCATCAAAAGTCCTAAATACCACCAAAAAGTAATGTGTTCGAAATTGAAAAATCCTAATTTATAAATACGAATATCAAAGGTAAGAATAAACCTACTCGTCCAACAATACACTTACAATCCGCTTATTATAGAAATACCCATCCCACACGCAATGTTGCATCAAGTTTATGGAGTGAATTACCACAAAATAGGATTGAAATAATAATACCTAACTAAATGGTTTTGTTTTCCCCCGGAACTTTGTCATAGATATGGATTCTAAACAGTTATCACGAGTTCCCTTCTCTGCCTCCCTCCGCTCTTTTCACCAAAATAATAAGTCTGGCCCTAAAACTTATGTCCATTTTAGAAATGTCACAACTAAAACTGATGCATTTACAAATACGTACACGCATTCATTACCAACCAAATTTGGATATTTCAATTATGTGAAAATATTCCATTCAAAAATATCCACTACGTTATGTATTTATAAGTAAACCGGAATTAAGTCAAGGGGAACCCACGTCTATTGTTGTCGAATATATGACAAATCCTTAGGTGTAGCTTTGAACACTGTGATTTTTATTTTTGAAAGTACTTGCTATTTGTAGGAGCTAGTTTTTGTGAAAAACCATAATAGAAATATTTCAAGGAAGTAAAAATCAATGTAAGCTTTATTGCCAGTTATAGAAGCACAATGAAGGGTATTAAGCTCTTTAGAAAGTAACTCTTTTTATAGCTACTCGTGTGCTCAGGAATTCAAGGAGGAGATGAAAGGCTACTTGAGAAATTATAGGGTGTCATCCAACTATAATTCTTGATTCCCCCAATGATTTATGAGTTTGCGGTGCCAAATCAGGTAACAAAGATTTAGTAAGTGTAGCATCCTCTCTCCTATATTGGATAAGGAATAAATCAATTCCACAGCTTTTCACGTTTCTGCTCGATTGAGTAACTTTCAGTTGATAATGTGGTAAAAATATTAGACGCCTCTATATGTATATTACATGTGTAGGTACATATATGTATTATTTCCAGTAATATATGTACATCTCGCTTTTCCTTTCTTGTTATTGATTTGACGTATAGTATTTTAAAGCTGAATATACTGGGTGACACATAGACGACATAGTCGATTGAATGTGAGAGAACAAGAGAAATTCCGGGTAAACAGGTAAGTAGAGGGTTATAAAAATATAAGCTAAGGATTTAAAATTTAAAAATATAAAACTCACCGGTATTTTATATATTTCTTAAGTTCAAAGTCCACACGATAACATGTTAAGCCCTATGGAAAGGTTTGGAACTAACTATGGAATCCTTTCTGAGAAAAGTGGAATTCTACTAGAATTTCCTACTATATTATAAGTAAAGGGAATTTCTGAGGAATCTTGTAGGTGTACGAGCTGTCAGTGAGTTTGAATGGAACTGAGAAGGAAGGATGTGTAACAATAATATGAATAATAAAAAAGGTGTGATCACTTCTTCTCCTTTTTTAACAGATGACGCAGAAGAGGCTGTTATTTGCAGGACAAGGATGGATTCCTCGTCAAATTTAACTAACTAAAAAGCTTTTGTATCCATCCTTTCCTAGTTCCCATGATATACATGGAATACTCCCAGAATAGCAAAAGTATGTTAGAGGATATGTAAAAAAAGGAGGTTTATGATGTTTCGTCCATGTGGAGGAGATCTCTATATATTTTAGCACCATGCTTAAAAATCTATAGAAAAAATTTACTCCATATGTTTACTTGAGAGAAAAGGGTGGAACACTTTCTCGCAATGACGTTTTTGTTACTACTGAGTCTAGACTTTTGTGTATGTTATTTTGTGGAACCTATGATGTAGCTTGAAGCGTAAGTATGTAGTTCGCCACTAACCGGCAAATTAACAGATGTCTTGTGAACATGTGCTAAATGTACGACCATAGTTTTTTTTCTACTGTTTAGCAAATGACTCAACCCTGAAAAGTCTGTTAGCACTAATTTTCTATATCCCACAAAGAAGCTCGAGAGTTCAGTTGTACATATTTGAATCTGCTCCTAAATGAATCTGTAGACTCAAGACATACCATACACAACCATGCATTGACTTCTACATTGTACATGCTCAAGTCAAGTCTAAAGCTCTGATTTATCTGTTTAGTTAGTAGTTAGTTCCCAGTGCAATGGGAACTTCCTAGTTAGTAATTCTGTCACCCATTCTGAATTATTCAAGTTATTGAATGAGGAAAGGACTGTAGTTTCCAATTAAAATATAATTCAAGCTGCGATTTTTTTTTCCGGAATGAGCATATACAAATTATTTTTTGAAAGCTAACTGGTAAATCAGTAGAAGACATTAAAGTTCTTGAACATGCATATTCGTTGCGTAAAGATATTACATTTAGACTCGTGAGGAGACTTATTGGAGGGAATGAGTAAAAGTCACAATAAAAGGCTAGTTGCTTCTTTCTTGCTACATTGGTCAGGAAATGTCATACTAGCTAAGTGAAACTCATACAATGTATTTTATATGGCAAAGTATTATTTGTGAAGGTTACTGCATTCATGCAAGATAAAATATAAATTCAAGGATTCATACAGCCCAGTTTGAGTTGAGCGTGAATCATTGAGGGTGACCGGAATTATAAGCAAAGCTCTGGTTTCAATCTTCAAATAGGATTAGCCCTTTGATATGGAATCATTAGAATCTAATGATTAAATTTACATTATATGCGTAGGTTTGTAGCTTGTCCACTGGAACAACTACATGGTACTTTGAACCTGTCAGTGACCATACCGGACTATGTAGTTACTGAGTTATTAAAGTACATCCTATGGAGTTAATTCGATTTCCTGTATAATTATTCATTTCCCCGTAGAAATATAGGGCAACAATTATAATTTTTATATTGTTATGTATTGTCACCGAAGAATGAATAATTATTATTGGCGTGGAATGTAGACGTGTTGAGTCGAAACAAGTCTCATATTTTTCTTGCACAAATATTATTTCTGTCTGCATCCTACAATGCAAACTATCAAGTCAATTATACAAGAAAAAATCTTGTCAATGTCAACAAGCTTTAAACCTATTTATGTATTATACTACTGCAATACGCAAGCGTTTCCATTACCAAGCAGAAGTGTCATTCTTATCGCTATAGATTTAGGGTAGGAAATGTTCGTACTAAAATATTCAGTTTTATATAAATTTTATGCTCATCATAGTACATATCATTACGTCAACTAACCTTCCAGACAGGTGGTCTGATGAGTAATGCAAGACGTGTGAGTGTTACTCACAGTCACTCGGCAGTGATACATGATATTTTGATACTGATCCAATTGCTCAATATTGTATTACAAAAGTTGACTAGAGTAGTAAATAAGTTGCATAACGGAAACCGAAACATATAAAATGTTTGCCAATACTTAACCTTCCTCTCCTCACAGTCCTAAGTAAGTACTCAGATGCAATATCTGACAAATAAAATTTTATATTAATTTTTTTATTTTTCATCCCTTTAGGTTCTGACCTATGAAATAATAAGAAAAATCACTTGGAATTCCAGTCTTTCAAGTTGTAACTGTCTAAATTTTTAATCAAGCATGCATTTAGCGGTTTTTATCGTTCCCTTTTGATTCATTAACTCTCAATGAAGTTTGACTATACAGACCCGAATTACAAGTTGTATGGAGTTCATAACAATTTTTAAGGGTAGTTTTATGTAAGCAAAATACTATGAAGAGAGGCCATGCAATGTAATAATATACAATGGCTTTGGCTTCGCTTATATAGCTATGTCGTAATGATCCATGTACATTGGTTGGGGATGGTTGCCTATATATATGAATTATACCTGCACGTGCAACTACTAATACTCTAAGACCTACTGAGGCCGGAATGAAATTATCATTTAAATCTTTGGGGCTCTTACATACTTTGAGTTCATCACGAATATGCGAGGGAATATATAGGAAAGCTAGCAGAGGCGGTTGAGAATTGAGCGGTGAGTGGGTGTAAATTGTATTCAATGTATTCATATTTCGGTATACATTTGCCATCATCACCGCATCATCATCATGCCTAAGGTAACCCATATATTCCGGCCGGTGATGTGTAGTCGTAATAGTCACCGTACACACAGAAACACACACATTCTGTTAAAACATTTGAAGTATCCTGAAACTGGACTCAGTAGTATCACACGCTCTATATACAACGCACCCTCGCTATGGTCTCAATTAATATTCTTTGCTAAATTCTCCTGAAATTAGCATAAAAGGAAGACCTTCAATCTTCAGTGTCTGTTGTAACAGACCCAAGACCAGTCGTACGACACTAGGCGCTTACTGTATTCCTCAGTCCCATCAATTCTCGTTACTCGTTACATGAAATGTAACTATACACCGTTTCAGTTCATTTCACATCCCCAAATATTAAGACCGGAAATCGTTTTTCTTCAAACGATGTAAGTGTATACACGCATCCAAATTTTTGTTACTTTACGGAAAGTGTGCGAAAGTAGTCATAAAAGTTCAGAGACCTCTATTTTATCCAAAGGGTAGGCGGAGACGGTCATGCTATATCTAAGTTGTAAAGTTGATTTTTTTTGCAACCGTACGGGCAACCTTGAAGTATTTATTGTGCTTCTATGTTTAACTTTGTGTCTCGCTACTGCCTAAAAATTTCTCAGTGGTGCGTTGGAAAATAAAACCGTGGGCGATTTTTTCTACCGGCTCAGAGCATTTATTGGATTTGGTCCTATTCGTAGTATTACAAATTATGTGTTTTCAACGGAGCCGGCTAAAAGGGAATACTTAGAAGCTCTCAGAGAGGGATTATTAGTTTTTAAGGTGCAGCTCAAAATTAGCAGCTTTTCCTAATACAAGTGTCAATATAATTATATAAGTAAGTGACAAAAAGATAAACACAATATAATTACTTACATACATCGTAAAAAAACAGATTTTAATACAACTTTAAAGAAGCTTCTAAAAGATATTGAATTCTCTGTGAGTTAAAATAAATGCGTTTCTTCTTCTTTAGTTCCTATTCAAAATCTCATGCTTATTTCTTCTTGAAATATTAAAGGGGAAAATTACATATAATATTAGCAAACACCCATTATATGTACTACCAATTCTCTCAACGTCACAACCTTTTCCTCGAATGGTAAAATAAACTTGGACCCAAAGAAGTAATCAAAGTTTTTATCACAACATTCTAAGAAATTACTTGGTAATCCTCTCGGTACTATTTACCATTTAGTGGTGATTAAAAAATTCTAATTTAAAACTTTACTCTCTTCCCAAGAAAATCCATTGTAAACAATAAGTTTGTAAACACAAGTGCTGATATTTTTTGTGTATGGTGAAAAACAAGGAGGGGGTGACGTGCAACTAAAAACTTGTATTCCTCTGTAAATATAGTATCTGCGTATGTGAAATACATATATGGAATCCAGTAATAAAACTCATGATTGATTTATTCTTGAAAGTTGGTGAATGACAACGTTGGTAACAGTGACAGCCGGTTTTTTCTCTCACTTTGGATCATTGATACAATAATTGCAGCTTCCTCAGTTCCTCACTCAACCATTCATTTAGTTGAATTTAAATAACTCTCGGCCCGAAAAAAAATTTCGTTTGGATCAAACTATTAAAATTACAATAGATGTATTCTCGTAGGCATCAGTTAATATATTGACCTGATGTAAAAGTGTACTTATATTTATACCATTAAGCTTAACGTCCTGCACTATACAGCGTGAATCCTAAAGGGATAAAATACGAGATGAGTGAGATACTAAGAGAGAGGAGTGTATTCCATTCACCTATCAACATTTTTACTACATTACTATTTACATTCCAGCTTTTACTACTCCTTCCGGCTTCTGAAGGCTCCATTCAAAAGCGGCATATTCCGAATTTTAGCAACAAAAAAGAGTTATTGTTTGTGGATGGTCATTCTGTGAACAATCATAGCAACTATGATGGGGATGAGAATTCAACGTGCACATCATTTTCAAATTATGATGAACTCTATTCTAAATGCATGTCCATAGTGAATCCAGAGAAATTAAATGCAGTTCGAAATAGTTTGAATTCTTCTTTCAATGGGGAATTTTGGTGTTCATGTGAGAATCATCCCTGCAGTCTTATTTATAAGGTTAAGAATGGGTCCAAAATAAAAAATGTCTTTCTTACCGGCTTCATTGACAACAAAGCTGAGATTATCATTTTAGCGGAGTATTCTGTGGAGAAAGGGGAATTTGTTCAAATTGGCAAGTTAAATGGATATCATGAATATCATTTGGGATTGAAAAGAATTAAATTTGATTATCGTCATGAGGGGTTTTTGGATGTGTCGGTGAGTTTATTTAAAATATGTACATAATGTATTATTGTTAATTACTATCCCATATTTATGCCTTGTTCTTATTTCCTCCTTAAACAATCGATGGTAATGTATATATTGGTATTTTTATATGTGGAGCACACCCATATAAAATGTTGTAGCAAATTTTTTTTATTATTCATGCGTGCAAACGTATTTAAAGGCTTTTCTAACATGCAAAAATTGAGATAAATTTAATTATGAAAAAATTATCCAAACTGGTATTAAATTGCATGGAGTTATTAAAGGGCATGGGAGGAAGGACAAGAATTGAATAGTAGAAATATGAACCATTCCAAATAATTGTGACTCAAAACACTTTTATTGAATTACTAATGAGGGTTTTGAAAGAGTTAATTTAGTGGATTTAATTGATAATAAAATGACTTAACTTATTACAGACACTCAATGTGACAATGATATTAAACGGAGGATTTTCATTGATAGAAGATTTCGTGGTAATTGTGGATGATAAGCAAGGAGCGGCTGAGGTACCTTCCATACCCACTCCAACTTCCGAGGTTATTACCCTTGACCATGAAGAAGATTCAATGAAAACTGAATGGATTGAAGTGACTTGCCATTACGGTAATTATTTCGAGGATTTTTGGGCCTTCGGCTGTCCAGCGAATGCAGATGCAAATTTTATGCCATCAACCACTGGATATTGGTTCCCATGCCATGAAAAAACTTGTTCGTTTACGTATGATGGGACTTCTCATCCGAAACCTAGATACGTGACAATTGATGGTTACATGGAAGGAGGTGCAATTGAAATTGCAGGCAAGAATGGTATTTTAGAGGCAACTCCTTGGAAAACGTTAGCTGTGAAAGAGTTCCATAACAAAACTATCTATCAGCTGCAATTTGATCTCCTCAAGAATTGTGATATGCGAGTAAGTGAAATGTATATACTATAAATTAAATAGTTCCTTATTTTATGACATTTGAATGAATGTAAAATCATTACAATATCCTCTAACCCCAATATTGATGCATGTATAAGCTTAAAGAATTAGATATGTGTAAGTAAAGAGTAAACGTGAAGTCATGGTGAGAGATGATGTAATAATTTCAATGACTAGGAATTTAATGATAAGGTCTTGCAAATTAGCAGTGAGTATATGTCACAATTCCCCAAACATACATAGAATTAGCTATCTACTTACTATACTTTGCTAATGTCTACACTATTTAGCAAATATATTGGCGGTCCAAAGAGAAAACATACTAGTTGTGCATAAAAAACTTGACTTATAATGATACCATTTGAAGTCAGAATTACTTGGTCTCGAGCCTCAATAATAATTTAAACGAGCCTACACTGAACAAGACCATACTCAATTGCTTTTAAGTTGAATTTAAAACTCATTGCTGTAAACGAGACTTTCATTTTTCTGTGAAGACTTAATACTATACAGAAATGTTAGACCTTGTAATGAAGGGGCTTGTCTGCTGACCAATTTTCTAGGATACTGCGAGGAGGTATAAAAATTTTAGCTTGTGATTTTTTGCATTTAAAATCATAAAATTTATAAAATAAAAAACATTTAACTTTTTTGATAAGTGCTGCATGTGGCTAAAGATTCAAATGTATTTAATATTAAGATTCGTATTTTTTAAAGACGTGAAGCTATACATAAGTAGGATTTAGTGCCACAGGGACAGATCTGGAAATAATTCGTGATGGTACCATAGCATTTTTATTATTAATTGGGGTATCCAAAACATTAGCGTGATCGTAAAAAATCGTACGAGTTACTATTAAAGGCTATTGTAGCTTTTCAGAGCTTATTTTTTTTAAATGAATATATAGTAATGTCAACAGTGATGCTTGATGATTACGTTGTAAAGTAAACAACGAAAGGAATGCATTAATATACGAGTAGAAACATCAATGGATGAAAACATGTTTCATAACTCATTGCCAATTGATTCACAATTATACGTAATTTTTTCCTATAATTTAAACCTCATGCTCATGATTGATTTTTAAAATGCAAAATTCTGATTTAAAATCGGTGATAATTTTTTATTTTTAAATAGGTTCTTCAAATAACTCTTCAAGCAGATAAGGACAGCGTCATTATTATTGACAAAATAAGTGTTTACCCAGAAACTGGAAAGGAACCCGGCAGTCACTGTGCAATGACCATGGATGATGATCCGAGAACAAATGAAGAGGCCCGATTGAAAACTGTACCTGGGGTACATGGTGATGCTTACGCGACCAGAGCAATGCCTAAATTAGTATTTCTTGTTATACTCAACATGCTGCTCACTATGTGAAGTGAACAATGCGTAGAGAATTCTCATCTTTACCAGTAATATCGATTTTGAGACTGAATAATAATTTGTTAAATTCTTAACTTGCTGCACTACCAGAGACATTGTTCCCTATTAATGGAGCCAAGAAGCCCCTATTTGTAATCGCACGACGGTTTCCTCACATGTGCATCAATGAAGATTAAATGTTAAAAGCTATATGTGTACAGAAGTGTATACAGTACCCTTCACGCCACAGGTATGAATCCTACAGACAGTTGGCTCTGGAAACCTGAAACTGACTGTGGGCTAATTTCATGGAGAAATGTTTTTTCATAGACTAAAAATGTAGCTTCACACTGCCAGTACAATGTTAATCAAATTGCAAATCGGTTCGAAAAGGTAAAATATCTAAAGAACATTTTTAAATTAGCAGTTCTAGTTTTGAGTTGTTGTAATTATACCCGGGTTATACGTATAAAATAATTTGGAAATAAAGTTGTACTATATTAAATCATAATAATGTCTACAACCAGAATTTAAAAATTCAGTTCAGATGATTTAATCGTGCGCTATTTATTTCCATCATTTGGGGATAAATCCATTTATCATTACATATAACATGTATAGCTTCAAGGTTTATAAATCAACATGTGCAAAACAATCGCGATTATTATTACTATTACATGCAAGCTGATACAAAAAGATTAGTCTTGTGTTGTGAAATTTCGTAATAATTTGGGATTGCAGTTTATCAAGTATTTGAGTTACAAGTGTTCTGAATAGACAGTAAATTACTTTTTCGCTGTAGATGAGCGAAAAGCATGAGTAAATCTTATGTAATACTACAATACATCGAGGTACCCCACGAAGGGAATATTCATGGTATGAAACTCCCCTAAGCCAAAAAACAAAAAAAGACCCATCACTCGACCAAAATAAATACATAATTTATGTTATTTCACTACCACGGCTACTCGAAGTACCTAGATCTTAAAGCACAAGTATTAATACTTTGTAAAGCCTAAAACTTATAACAAAACAATAAATAACACCGAAGTGCGCAAACAGGATTCGTTTTTAAGGAAACAATCAAAGCTTCAATGATTGATCATTACATAGGAGGAACCAGTGTCGTCGATTGCATATTAAGGATGTACATATGTAAATGCTGCAAGCAGCATCACACTATAAGGAACGTCGTCACGCAGTTCCTTCGACAATTTAGATAAATATTTTATGCGTGAAACAAAATTAGTAATTAAATTTTAAAGGTCGTGGACGCATAAATTCGTCAACTACAGCATCTGTTACTTCTGCTCGCTTTTTCTGAAGGTCAGCTACTAGCTTTTGTAGTTCCGCTATTAAAACCGCTTTTAATTCTCCAGTCAGCATTTTACCGGACGAATAATCCTGTAAAATAAACCCGTACATGTCATCATTCGAATCTATTTTTATTGCCTTGTCGCAAACGTCCTAAGAAAATTAACCAAAAACTTACAGATTTTATCTGGGCAAGTTGGACGTCATCAGGCAAGAAAAACCTCAAATATTGATAGGAAATATCAATTTCACAATTGCCACCGAATTCTCTGTGTTCCTCGGTTGTAGTCCGACCCCCCGAAAATGCATATTTGTTAATCTGGAGATCAAAATTTGAATTTTGTGATTTTAACGAAAAATAAAGTATGCTAATGATTTCATGACGATCTGACATCATCGGGTGATTCTAAACACAAGTCTTTTGGTCACCTTTTTCTTGATTTGATTTGGAGTATCAGTAAGAAAAATCGCCGAATTAGCATCCGATGCAGACATTTTAGTTTGAGCACCTTGTAAAGCAGGGAAAAAGGTCGAATGCATTAAGGCTGGCTTTGGAAATCCTAATCGTGGGGCAACGTCGCGTGTCATACGAAAATAAGGATCCTGCAATTGCCAAACGAAGTTGAAAAGAAGTAACAGTCATTTAAAATAGCCCAAATCGCCAATATTACATATTTCATGCCTAAGTGACTAACTCATACCTGATCGATTGCGCATGGAATTAGGCAAGGAATATCCTTCCTCTTTTTGAAAATTTGAGGGAAACTTGTCGAAAAACAAGGTGCTGCCTCAACAGATGGGAACTGAATTTTTCCAATACAATCTGTACATGAACATAAAAAATTGGGTAAGAATAACAACACCTGTATTACGTAACTACAAGAGATACTAAACCAACCTGTATCAACAAAACCAAATATTCCTCGAGCCTGATTTATTGTAACACATCGAGAGACAGAAACAATATTCTGATAAAATTCAGGGCTTTGCCTGTAAAAACACATGATAAAAAATTCAGTACAAGAACAAGGAGATAAAAATTGACATGTTTCATCAATAAAAGAGAAAAATAATTACCCCACGTAGTTGAAATCGGTGAAGATAAAGGTTTTATCCACATCAAATCCACAAGCAATGATATCTTTTGCATTTTCTCTAGCCAGCTAAAAAATGATAAATACAACTTTTAATAACCTATATAATAGCTGCTTTGCAAACACTTTCATCTGTTGAAACACACTACCAAATCAGTACGTGTGCATGATTCATCTAAATGATTATTTTGCTCCTCAAGGTTAAGATTTACTAGCTGGTGACTTACTTTCATTGATTCCTCCACCGATAAATTCTTCCACAAAAACTTCTCATCATCCGTCAGCTGAATCACCAGTGGAACATTGAAAGCATCTTGCATCCACCTTTTTTCAATTCATGCACATAAATACACAGCTCCCCATCAGAATAAACCAAGAGATATATAACAAATTCAAACTACATACTTCGTGAAAAGGAAAGGCACCAGATGACCCATATGAAGAGCAGTAGATGAAGGGCCCCTGCCAGTATACAAATAAAAAGGTTTCCCTTCCTCATGTCTCTTCAAAATTGCATGCAAATCCCGATGACTGAAAAATATTCCACGCTTAATAAAAGGATGAGCTGGGATTTTCGTAATTCTTTCAATCCTTTCAATAAGTTCATCAGTTATCCTATCGCTTCCGAAACGCTCTAAAGCAAACAAAAATAATTTTTAATCACTTTACTACAAAGAACAGGCGGAGGAATTTTTGAGTGCCAAGCAACCAGAATGCATAAATCAAAAATCAGCAAACTATTAGAATTTCTTGATTCTTACTTATCAGTTTATCATAATCGATTCCGGTCTCAGCTGTACCCTGCACGTCCCATGGAGTAACTGTATCTTCATCAGCCGGGGCTCCATCCCCACCTACCCTCAAATTCTCCATAGGAGTTTCTAATGCCATTATCCACAACCCTGACGCTTGACTAAAAATCCGTAATACTGAAAATCTGAAATGCCAAATTTCGACAAATTAAATTCAAAGCCGGCATGTTCTAACTCCATGCTTCTAATTCGTCTAAAATATCACCAAATTCAACAGAATGTTTCATGTGCTCAAACCTCAAATGTTTCTTACCTTAAGTTCTGAACAACTGAACACGTTAGCGAACAAGTGAAACCACTACCCTTGGAAACCCTAGCCGAAAAACACAAAACTGAGTTAAATTCTCACCTCCGTTGCATCATTTACCAAAATTGTACCTGATGGGGAATGGGGACTCAAGAATACCTGGGACAATATCTGAGAGACACCGCACAACGTTGCAGCAGAGACAATAATTCCAAGAAAATACTTCCAGCCTTCAGGCCAGCTTGTTTCGGCTTAACCACGCTAATTGCACGTTGCCATTTCCAAGTTCAATTTCCGCTCACTGATCTCACGTCCGTGGAAATACAGAGCAACCACATTGAAACTAAAAATTCTTCTCACAATTCTCAGCCTCACACATATACAACTACAGTTTCGTTGGAAGTATGTACGGCGTTGTCATCGCAAATAACTTGCAGCTTAAGTTTATTCAGCATTGGCAAACACTTTTCATTACAACATGAAAATTGCATGAGGTCCTGCAAAATCATTGCAAAGCATATATACATATATGCGAAAATGTGAAACCACGGGTTTAAACCTTTTCTTTTGATATATCATGCAGTGATTTACCATAAATGCACCCGGACATTAGCCTACCCCTAGTAGAAACGCATGCAGTAAAATACCTGGGAAAACTGAGTTATTTTGCGAAAATCCTTTCTGTTAAGTACACCTTAACATGGTGATTTGAACATTTTACGACTCCTGAACCTGGAAAGTGTTTTGTAAATTTTGCAAAAATTATTAAGAAATGCCAATGCTATAGTTAGGATATTGATAAAAAAGACGATTTAAGAGCCATGCATTGTTTTTCTTGCATTATTCTCTGCATTATTGGTTGGGGTGAGGACGAAAGAAACAATATCAACGACTTTCGAGATTTCAAGAATTGTAGAATAGACATCATTCATCTTCCAAAGGTGATGATGTAATTGTAGCAATTTTACTTTACGAGTGTTTTATAGAATAGCGTTTAATCACTCAAGTACACAGTAAAAAATAAATCAGGCCATTTCACATTCACAGGATTCCTGGGTCAAAAGGCTTGGACGTGGAAACCTGTTAAAATTTAACAAGGGCCCCTGTAGAATTACATGGACCCCTGTTAAATGTTTGTAAAAATTATATATTTAACAGGGGAACCTGTTAAATTGTAACAGGTTTCCACGTCCAAGCCTTTTGACCCAGGAATCCTGTCGATTTTAAAAATTATTTTTTAGAGTGTACATGGTTTATTTGGAAAAAAGCAAGCAACATTTGGCAAATACCGAAAGTGTATCAGTGCGAAATAAAATTCTTTCGAAGATTCTATTATTACCTACGAATGAATACCGATTTGCCTTATGGGCTAGGCTTACACCTTTGTATTTGTTCACCAAAGGCATATAAAAAGTTGCTCATGATCCAAATATAATCGCCCATGGACGAGTTATTTTATGTATACATACAGCTGTATAGAGTCTTACTAAAACACGGGAGGACGGGATGCGTAAATAAAACACGGGGACCTTATTCTCGAAAGCAAAATTATCGTAAGTTTGATCGTAACTCAAAAGTTGCGATAAATGGTATTCTAAAATTATCGTAAGTTTGATCGTAACTCAAAAGTTGCGATAAATGGTATTCTAAAACTTTTTTAAAACTCGTAAGTT
>JAQFXU010001951.1:0-24136 GCA_034693705.1 Spatulosminthurus flaviceps | reverse complement strand
CAATTGAATCAGGACGTTGTGTTTTACGTTTGAACAACATGTAATGTACATATACGACGACCGTCATCATCATCATCATCATCATCATCCAGATGAAGCTTTTAGTAAATAAGATAAGATTTAAACATCATTAAGTATGTATGGTTTTAAAGATGTTCCCTCCCCTCCAAATATTTTGCAAACAATTTTGGAGCAAAAATTCTTTTCATAATAATTGTAAACTTACTTTTTCTTGATGGGGTGTCGAATACTATAATTATCAATACTAAAGTATTAAATGAGAAGAGTCGTCGTCGTGGTCGTTGGCTTAGGTTTCTAAGTTTGGCGCAAGATGGTGCATGCGTACAGTTATGATATGATGAAAACAAAAAATTGGATTCCAGCCATGTTTTGGCTGGCTTTTTTCTAGTTTATATTAACCTTAAAGTGCATTTTCGCGCTTGACTAAATCTTGCATGGTCTTAAATATGCATATTACATATTAAGAACGAATTTCTTGATGCGGCAGAAACCATGAGAAACGTTGGACTTGGACGTCCTCCTATTTTTATACAATGCCTCCTATTTTCCTCAGCTCCGTAAAAGTTTTCCATTCCGGGAATACTTCATTCCGAAATTGTAATTTTAAGTTTAGTATATTCGAGCCAGAAAGAGGTTGGCGAGCAATAGTACTCGGTGCTACAGGCTGAAATGTATGTCCCTTTCGGAAACAGGTGGATATCATATTCATATATCATTTGCCAGTCTTCGTTTCCTGTAATCCTGATCGTTAATTTGACACAGACAATAATCGGGGCTCGAATTAAACTTTTTAAAAATATTTTGACCCCCGAAAAATTGTTTTGGAGGTTAAAACAATTTGTGAAAAATATTTTAACCAAAGATAAAAAAGAATCAAAGAAATATATTCTGTCCTCTATAGAATGAGTGAGAAAAATAAACAAATCTTCAAAATTTTATGACATTTTTTCGATTTTTATATTCTGAATACAGAATCCAGAAAAATAGTAATACTTAAGAAGAATTCCAATTGGTGCGATGTCTGTTGGGTGAGAACCGAACGGGGGATGGACTTACATTATCGATAATTGAAATCGGTTCGGTCAATTTCCGTATAATTTTACTCAAATTTTTTGATAAACAGCTCAAATCGTTTATTGAAATTTTCAACCACATCGAATATCATATTACATGGGCCAAAATCACGACTGCATCGTCAAAAATTCAGTGATAACTACCAAATTTCGGTCACGTCAGAAGTATTTATTCATGCAAAATATTCTCTTGCATAGGACAACACCTGAGTCAGAACCAAAAAAATCGAGAATTTTCCGCGTTCGTCAGCCCACTGCTTTCTAGCAATCGCAATTTGTTCTCCAGCGCCCAAAGAATTTTTTCACACGTCACAAAAAATTTTCATATCTCGGAATAATGACAAAAACAAAATCTCATATTGGAAATTTCCGAGAGTTAACGCAACGTTTTAAATTGTCAAAATAGTTTTTTTTGTTCAAAGAAGTTTACAGGTAGAGTCACATTTTGAGAGATTTTGAAAGAGTAATTTTTCTTTCGGAATTGTCATAGCAAGAATTTTAATCCTTCAGGGACCGAATATATAAAGGATTTAGCGGGACGAATATTTTCAATGTTTTCATTGAAGGAATCCCCACTAATTGCCTCCCAATTTTGAGTCAATTTCTTACCTCCAATAGCTCACACTTAGATTCTTATAGTTCTACTAGTTAAGCTACTAGTCAAGTGCTAAGTCAAGCTACTAGTTAAGCTAAGTTAGCTACTAAGTCTAGGTACTTAGTTGCTACATGGTCACCAAGTCACCATTTGAAAAGCATTAGGCATTTTTTAAAAGTTGTTCCCCTGGAGCGATTTTGAAAAAAAATTGCACAAAAATCGTTTTATTATGCATAAACTGCCTTGAAAATTTCATGATTGGACCTCCAGGCCTAGTACCCTTAAACAGTATTTCTATATTTTAACTAAATCGTGTGCATTGCAAAAAGTGATTACGAAGTGACTCTTTTTTTAGTAGATTCTCTATATAGTGGCACCCAAGGGATGCCAGAAATTCTGCCACTATAGAGAGATGCCACTATAGCGCTCCATGCATTTTCCCTATTAAGATTTAAGGCCACGCCACAACTGAAGGTATCACCGAAAAATTAGACAAAATTCTGTTGATTTACGTCAAAAAGTAACTTAGATTACTTATAATTTAGTATTTTATCATTATTCATCTAAAATAGTCTAATTTTGGTCAAAAAAGGAGGAAAACGTGCCTAAAACCCAAAAAAATTCTTAAAAATTCTGCCATTATATAGAGATTTTACAAAAAACCCTGCCACTATAGCGTATACCTTAAACATGGGGAATCTCTGGGGAGGATTTGAGTATGCCACTGTAGAGGGAATGCCATCTTAGGGGAAACCACTATATAGAGAATCTACTGTAATTTAAAAGAAATTATAATGTAGTATATTTTTATAATATAATATTATAACATAATTTATTCAATTTAGGATTTTTCTTTTTCGAAGGTTTAGTTTAGCATTATTTTCAAATCAATTTCGTAATAATGTTATTCTTATTTTGCTGTATTGCATTTTTTGCCTCAACTTGTTATTTAAGATCTAAAAAATCCTTTAAAAATTTTATTATTGATATTGAATGTATACTCCGCGTCCGTGTTACAAAAATGTTTAATGGATGGATTTTCGGGAAAATCATTTTAATGTATAAATAAATGTTTTGTACTGCATAGTTTTTCATTTATAAAACTATTTTGAAAACCACATTAAAACCCACACCAGTGGAGTATGCATCATTTTTTTCGACTAAATCGCATAAATAATTTTGTATAATTACACATTTTTAACATGCAGTAAACGAGAAATAATGATCATTGTTGAAATAATTCGTATTCAGAAATAATTATCTAATTTTTTTCAAAAATTTACTTAATATTTTTGTTGTTTCTGGGATGCACATTTTTTCATACTTTTAATTAAAATATACATTACGAAATAAGTTTTTACCTAAAAAGTTTTCTTGTTCACTTTCTTGTTTCACTGTTTCTTTGTAATTAAAATAAACATATTTTGCATCTTGTTTAGATGTTTTCAAAAAACCTGTTTTGTACTTCAAAATTCAAGGCTAAGCTAAGTAAGAATAAAAAACGTATCTTCGTAAAAATATTTTATTTACATTCCTTGCAGGCATACTTAAATTAGAAATCAATTTACAACCATTAGCCAGATTCAGGTAGATAGGTCTTGGTCCAAGGGTCCAAGTGTCTATGTACTAAAGTACTAATTAATAATTACTATAATAATAAATTATAAGAATTTTTTGAACAATGCAAATCCTTGTTTTGATTTTATAATACACCTGAGTGATTAGTACCCGGTGGTACTTGTATTTGGAAAAAAAATCCACCAAAATGGAATAGGAATTGCTAAGTTAGCTGGTTGTTGACTAAAGTCTAAATTATTAAGTATACGTACATATAAGTTAAGAGTTTTTACAAATTACAATTACTTTAAAAACAATTTCCTGGACATGAAGACATAGTAAATTAAGCACGGAGAAAGGTTGTAACCTTTTAACAGCACAAAAATTGGCGGAGGCTTAACAGGGATATATTTCATGCCCCACAAAAGCGGTGTATTGCAGTTTTGTTCTGTGGAAGCTTCGAGACAAAATGACATCCATTTCCACAACTAGTAATAATAACAGTGGTGGAAGGCAAGGCTATCAGCAAGCACCAAAAGACCGGAATGCAACATCCAAGCCGCATGTTCATTTAGATACACAGTCAAAGTCATCCGTGGGATCGAAAGATGGATCTATCGGAGCAGCTTCTCAGACTTCAACACCAAAGGCGAAATTAGTTTACCTGACCCAACTCACATCTGGCGCATACTAGTAACTTGATTTCTACTTTTTACAAAATAGATTTAATGATGGTATCATTATTTTCTGTCATTGTTTCTTTTATAGTAATCTCTACGTGGTGAAAATCCTAATACTAACAGTAGTCATTTCTCCGTGTGCCTCTTATTAATATTAAAAATGATTTTTTTCAGTCATGGCCCTACCTCAACATCCACCGTATCCAGTCATGGAGGACCGAAACCTGCTGCCTCTAAGCCGTACTACATCGCTAGTTTTAATCGGTCAATAACCTTGGCCAAGTCCGCAACAGGGCTTGACCGCAGCCGCCATTTGCGGTGTCAAATAGAGCGGGCAATCAGGGTGTGCCTAGTTATGTTTTAAAAATCTGAAAATATACTCAGAATATTCACATGTACTTTTTATTTTCGTGACTATTGTTTTTAGGACAGGAAAATATTCACACTGATAGGAGTCTTCCCTGGAATTCGACGAGCCCTCACTCGCCGGGGTTGGATAGAAAAGTCCGCAAGTGTTGGTAGTGTGAAATTTCTCCATCATTCAATGTTAGGTATATAAGTAAAACGAATCATTAAATTTAGAACCTTGTAAAATATATGTAAGAATTAAAAACTACGTTGGTTCAAGGCCGTTGAGCCAAAGTAGATTAGCTCGCTTCAGAAACTGCACTCAAAAATATCATTACTTAAAAACCGCGCAATATAAAAATAAAATGCACCGAAAATTGTTTTACATTTTATAGACTTGGAACAACGAGGGTACGAAGATGAATCTGATCAGGCTTGGATCCATCGAGTTTTACGGGACTACCCTCCGGATTTTATTTGGGTATTTCGTAGAGATAACATAAATTTTCATAATCTTCTTCCAAATCAGATAGTGAATCGGCATCCGAAGGCTTTTTTCACCTCTAAAGTTGGTATCACCTGTTGTCTCCAAAATTTGCACTGGTTTTCTGAAAGTGGGATTGCCAATACATTTTTCCCACGGTGTTACCGTCTTTGTATCGGCGAAGAGAAGAATGCCTTCATAAACGACTACCGTCTCACAGCTTGCATGGGATTGCTGAAATGGGTTGTGGGAGCGTATGAGCGTGATGGAGAGAAGGGAGTGATGGACTACAATCCTAATAACGTTCGAGTGCCATCATTATGTGTTGAATTTGCCTGTCGTCAGATAAGTAGTTACGTGAGATTACGAAAACATGAGGATATCGACTGGCTCGTCCAGCCCGCTTACCTAGGCCTCAATTGGGATCTTTTCCTATCCCAGTACTACAGTGTAGTTTTAATGAAAACCAAGCTTGCGCCTCAAGATATGTCCGACACTGCTAAGGTTTGTCATTGCACTTTGCCATTTAAAAATTATTAGTCCACACAAGTCTTTCTATCTAAAGCAGAAATTTAAACAAAGGTCTCTTACATAAATGATGACCCAAAATTATATTTTAATTTGATCAGGATTTAAAGGAATAAAAAATATTTTATGGTTGAATTTTTTGGTTTGGGTAGACAAAGTACGACGCTGCCAAGAGGTCGCTTCAAAAAGTTGCCCCCTTCTGGCCTCAACTGAATATCGATGGAACAAATAATGTTTGGATCTGCAAACCCGGGGCTAGGTCTAGGGGTAGTGGAATTGTCCTGATGAATACACTAGAAAGAATTTTAGCTTTATTGGTCCATTCAAATGCAAGGGAGTCCAACTGGGTGGTTCAGAAGTATATTGAACGGCCATTGCTAGTATACCAAACCAAGTTTGATATCAGGCAATGGTTTATTGTGAGTGACTGGTGTCCTTTGACGGTCTGGTTTTATAAGTCAGTAATAAACTATAACGACCGTCTTTATAAGTTATAAGCTGTATATAAATATATAGCCTTGTTTAACATATTTCAATCTTCAAACTTCCCTTACCCTTTATTATTTATAGGGAAAGTTATGTTCGCTTTTGCACAAAGCCCTTCAGTATAGACGACTTCCACGAGAGTATTCATTTATGTAACAATGCTGTCCAAAGCCGGTACCAGAATTCTGACAAGAGAGACGCTGCCCTTCCAGCAGAAAATATGTGGGATAACTACACATTCCAGGCTTATTTGAAGTACTCCTATAATGTGACTATTTCATTCAACTTCATTTTTATAAAATGACACCGCTCGCTCGAAGAATGCCTATATGTCATATTATGTGACTCCGATTATTTCTAAGGTCAATCGGGAAATTGGATTTGTGGGATAAAATGATATATCCTGGAATGAAACAAGGGATTCTGGGAGTTTTGTTGGCTTCACAAGAGACAGCTGATTTTCGAAAAAATTGTTTTGAATTATATGGGGCTGATTATATGCTCTCGGACGACTTCGTCCCATGGTTGATTGAAATTAACTCCAGCCCCTGTATGGCCTCGACGACAAACGTTACTGCTAGAATGTGTGGAAGGTGCCTGGAGGATTGTATTAAAGGTAATCATCTGATTCTAAAGAATGGATTATTACTCAAAATGTGGAACATAGGTGGATTTGGCCAGAACCGGAGCAGAAGGAGCGGAATTAATTAAAGTTGGCAATTTTCCAGTAACTGTAGACCGGAGAGATAACTCAAGTGCAGATACTGGTATGTTCGAGTTGATCTACAAGCAAAATGATTCTTCTATGCCATTCCATATGTATCCAGACGTTCAAGATGCCCAGGTTCATGTCAAACGACTCACGAAGGATGTAGACTGGCCAAGGTTGGTGAGTGCATTGAATGAATATTATTCAGTTATCCAGAATCACTTTTCTAAGTTGTTATTATTATTTTTAGCATAATGACCAAGTACAACAGTAAACGTGGACCCAAATCCAGCATGTCCTCTAGGCTTCTCCGGACGGTTAACCTGCAAAATTCCTTCACTTCTCCGAACGGACTGACCTTTACAGACTTGATTCAGAGGTTAAGGCTGAAGGATGCTCAAAGGAATTCAGTGAATACGGCTCCTGAAATAGCCATTAATGAAGAAAACTTAATATCAGTTTTGTCACCAGTTCCCATCGCAATGGCTCAACCGACACAGGGAGGGTCGTCTGTGAAGGATTCCGCTAGTTCCGTCCAGAATCGGGTTCTCCGGCGTCGGCGGGTAAGGTGATTATGCTGAATTGCTGCCAGCGTTCATTTAAAAGCACCCAGCAGTGCTTTTAAAAAACTTTTCTTATCCGCATTAAACTGAATGATTGTTTTTTAGAAGAGCCAAAGCAAAAGTCAGCACCAGAAGTTTGAAAGGACCAAGTCAAGTGGAAATGAAAGCGTCGTCAGGAGGCACAAGAAATCAAAAACAGGAGGGGAGGAGGAAAGGAATGAAGCTATTCCAACACCCACAGCCAATCAAGTAGGCACGGACAATAACAATCCTACTTCAGAATCCACTCTGTCGAGAAGAAGCGCCAGTGCCGATAGCCTTGCGAATATTGTGCCGTCATCGGATGAGGATACCAAACCGCCGAAGAAGACCGTAACGGAAAATCGAAAGGAGAACCCCAACTAAAATTGATTCAAGTTATTTAATCGATAGTAAAATTCTTTGTGACATTCATATTCATTTCTAATCATTCTATCAACAACAGTTAGATTAGCTCAAGGTCAATATTTCCTTAAAAAAAGGCTATTTTTTCCTCCTGAGTCCTGACTTGTTTAGCTTAACGCTTAAGGCACGAAAACCTGTAGTACAGTATTTATTTTGTTGTTAGAATTTTGAACATGTTTGGAAAGAGACAAAAATGTGAAAGTACCTACGACTCAGTTTGTTGAACGTATGAATTTACCGTTTCATCTAAGTACTTACATGACACCTTCAAATTACATGCTAATGAGTTTTTAAGTGGTTTTTTATATTTTTAGTCACTAGAACTTGGATGATAATGTACATATTCCCCTAGATAGCTCTAACGAAGGGACTTGCCTAAAAAAATAAAAAGACCAGCATATATTTTTTCTTCAGGAACTGTCCTGGAAGATAAATCAAAAGTTCTGATGGTAAATAACTAGCAGTGTCAGTTCAGCCTTTGATCAAGAAGGTTGTGTGGGGGGATTGTATTTCTCGGTAAATATTCATTGGAAGAGAAATAATAGTAAACTCAAAATGGGATTTTTACTAAACATTCTTGTGTTTACGGTGGTATTGTGCTGCCCTGAATCTGTTTTTGGAAAGGGGCAGTACGTCATGCCTTTACTAGGTGGCATGAAAATGTCATTATCATATGACATTGCCAATGTTTTTATTCGACCTATCGCGTCCTTCATTTGTGTTTTCGTGTCCATTGCCATGCTCTTCATTCTATTCTTCGGTATCATTACTGCACCTTTCGGTAAAGTTCCGCATTTCCGTTAAAATATTTGATTAACTTGCCTCAATTTATTGGGCTTAGAATAAAATAAACCAATTGTCTTTTATTGTGAGGAAACTTATAATTGTATTGGCCGATAGGTTACGCTTTTGGAATTCCATCCAGGAAGTATGTTCTTGGAGGTGAAGTTGATCAACTTCATTCGCAGACAGCAGGAAGGAGCTTCGATTTTAATTTTTTCAATAGCTCCAAGGCATTTGATGATGAATACATCCCAACTTTTGAGGATCAAGTGTTCTCGTTACTTCCACCGGATGTGCAAACTGAACCATGTCAGCAGCTTGCGTTGTGCCATGCACACAATGTTGTCACTCGATTACCCCGGTCCATGCTGAAAACGCTGAGGATTTTTAGGTTTCATGTTCATTTTTGTTATCAATATTACTTAATTAATTAATAATTTAGCATACCGTTTGGAGGCACGGAGCATGAACTAAGTAATTAATTAATTTTTTTATAATTTATTGGATTTTAGTGAAAAATTAGTTCAACTATCAGACGTTTATAAAGAGGCCATTTTAAGAGGGATCAAATTTCAAGAGGATTGCACAGAGGTGTACGATGGTTGTAAAGATTCTGGATATTCAATTCTGGGTAAAACAATGCTGTACTGGCTCCCTAAATCTATGAAGAATCACCAGCACAGGAGAAAAAGGGCGATGTATATGTAATGAGTGGCTATAAACATGCTATGAAGAATATTATTGTAATAAATAATAAAATAAATACTTAAACAACCATATAGAGTGTGGACCCCACTAAGCCATTTTATTTACATGAGGTATGTGAATCTGTACTTTTTTAGCATATTTAGGTGATTTCATTTTGAATCATTTTTTGATTTTTTGAAGCATCAACAAAAAACTTAGGTGGTGGAATAATTGTAGAAAACGTCGAAAAACGGAAATTCAGCTTGTTCAGGTTGCAGCAAGTCCGCCAGGAAACAAAGTGTTCCTGCTAGGCCCTCATACAAACTATAAGGACGATCTGGAGTTCTGGCGTACTTTATGAACCGGTCTTGTTTCAGAAATTCGGCGAATCTGGCAGCACGGTGCAGATACTTACCACTCAACTTGTCTTCTTCGAGAAGTCTATGGAGTAGGAGGAATACGTAACCATTCCCTGCAACTCCGTGGCAAATTCCTACAAACATGCAGCCATAAAAATTACAACCGAAGCGTATGGAAACCAATTATCAGACACATTCATTAATAATAAACAACAAATAAACAAGTAAACAATAAAACATAAACAAGTAAATCCCTTGCTACATACTCCATAATTATAGTGTGAGGTGTGGGTACACTGAACGATTAAACTTTAAATCTTATTGTTAGCCTAATACATACCTGGTCCTTTTTTAAGCAATCCAAATCTCCAAATGCATTCTCCACATGATACACAAGCATTTAAGTACCCTGAGTTTCCGAATGTTAGATAAGCTTTCGCAAACATAAATGCTGCACCGGTAGCACCATGACACCAGTGCACCAGTGTATAAGGACCCACTTTTCCTGTTGAGCTAGGAAAATTACCATTCTTGTCTTGCAACGTCCGATAGTAATCAATGGTTTCCTTAATATCCTTTTCGGCTTGTTTATCCTCCTTCAAAAATTCGGGGAAAGAGAGCAAAACCATGAGAATCGAGCATAACCCATGAGCCGCTCCTATAAGATTGCACAAAAGGAAAAAAATAAATAGACAAACAACAAACTACTAATCAAAATCTATTGAATTATACTATAGTCACATGGACGTCCAACTGTATTCATCTGAAAATATTGCTCCAGCTCCAGCATAACAAAATTATTTCTTGCGTAACCTAACAGCTTGTGCTTATTAACGCCGCAAGTAAGTTCACAGTTAAGGGTTAAAAAATCATGATTCCCAATTCATGGACAGAGGGGTTCTGTAGCGTCAAAGTCGCTACAGCGAACCCATAATGGTCAGGTTCGTGCCATAATTTGTAGCAGTTAGTTTTTCTGCGGACTAAAAATAGCCCTAATGTTAAGTTAACAATTGCATATGAAAACATCTTGTTGTGTATTTGTTCATTACTGCTAACCCCGAACTAAAACGCTAGTACCATTTTACCATGGTAGCAATACATTACTATACCTTTGTACATATTTTACAATATTGATAACCAATTTATTTGCGAGTCACAGCAACACTATAGTCATAGTACCTAGCAAAAGTATAAAAAGAATAAAAGAGGTGAACGTACCCAAATACTCTTTGTCGTGGTAATCGTACATAAGGGGACAGGGACTTCTATTGGCTTGAGCATATTTCCTGCCACTCTTAAGACAAGCATCCCACACAGCCTTCACATCCTATATAAAAAGTTCATTATTTTACTTTCCTCAGTTCCAATTTTCAACAACGATTAAAACTTAGCCTGTAGAAATAAACTTTTGTTCAGGGGTGTAAAAATTTCCAAGTTGGTGTGATACATGAAGTTTCTTTTCAGACAATTATAAAACTTCAGCAATTTTACCGGATTTTGAGAAAGCAATCGTCGCTGGAGAAGCAAAGTGGTCTAATGCACGAATTGCTTAAAAGCAAACTGAAATAACAACCACAATATTTGATGCAAAGTGAAATAACCAGCATCATATCTGTGATTTCCATTAGAAAAGCACGTGGATTTAAGTGACAAAATGAAATAACCACCCCCATATCTTTAACTGAATTGCGATTTGCGATACTGTATTGCAATTTTGGAATAATAATCTCAATGCAGTTAAAGATATGGGGGTGGTTATTTCATTTTGTCACTTAAATCCACGTGCTTTTCTAATGGAAATTTTCACAGATATGATGGCGGTTATTTTAGTTTGCATCAAATTTGGTGGTTGTTATTTCAGTTTGCTTTTAAGCAATTCGTGCATTAGACCACTTTGCTTCTCCAGCGACGCAATTCAAAATGAATTGCCAGCGTTTTGCCAATATTTGACAATAAATGATACTGTGATACATTATGAATTATGATTTATGATCTTTTCAAATGAACAATAGTATAATTTGGCGAAACAGGTCTACTTTCAACACAAAATTGCGACACGTTGCTCTTTCATATCGTATAGGTATATAGAATAACATTTTATTAATTATCCATTACCTCACGGTAATTTTTTCTCCATGACTTTGTTACGTGGTGAAGTAAGACAAACCAAACCAAATATGCTATATATATATATATATGTGGTTCTACGCTCCACCACCCCAATTAAAATCCCCTTTTAAAAAACTACCCCGTCAAAGTAGTAGAAGTTTCAGTTACATACCTCAACCGGCACCGGCTGAGACTCTCGACCAAGTTTCTTTTGCAGCCAAAGCACTCCCAAAAGATATCCTGCTCGTCCGACAAATAATTCATCACTTCCCCTTGGTTGGAAATTCGTCGGCTTGCAAATTTTTGCACAAGCTGCATAGTTCATCAAGGAAACTTCAGTAAGTTTTCTATTTCCTGTGACATTTCCCAAAGCAGCCCCCACGGCATCCACTCCAGCTTTTCCGTGTATAAAGCCTGGTAGATCTTTCCTAATTGAAATCAAGTTTCCATAGAAAAAGCAACTTTCAGCATACAATGCACATAATTTCATTCAAATATATTGCAAGCTTATACTAATATTACTAATCACGAAAAATATCAAAAACCCTACTCTTTAAGCGAAGGACCCAAATCTTGAAAATACTCATTATGTTTACTGTATAGTTTCTCAGCCAATGGCAAAAACTGCCGGATTTCCTTCTCCGTCAAAACTGGCTGAATATGTAGAAAGGCATAAGAAATCCCCGCTGCCCCTACATACAATCCTCCATTACAATCATGATTCCCTTTTGCAAAAACAACTCTTGTCAACTCAGTCAAGTGGTCCCTCACAGCGTCCTTATTCACTGACCGGACTCCCACTGTCAGGTCGCTGTAATCCTGAAAAGGATTTTCAAAGTATCTGATCTCACTTGACATTACTGCGTCGTATTTCCACCACTGAAATTATAATAAGCTACACAAATATTTTCATGCTCCCTTCGGAAAACATCAATCTCAATCCCTTCAATTTCTGCGGTTCGTCTGTAATTTCACTCTTTTCTGTCATTTTCACCCCTTTTCATTGTATATAAATTACACTGATTATCAATAATTTATCAGCAGAATATTTTGTACGTTGAATGACGTATGACCTTTGCTGTACCACTGAAATGAAATGAAAACAATATGACATGTGTAATGCTCCTTTCCCGCTTTAAAAATATCCAACATGGATGTCTGTAGTGATTTCTAAATTACTCTCTTCAAGACTGCTTCGCAAATATTTGTTTTTACCAAATAATTTTATTACTATTTTGGCGAAATCATAGAGAATGAAGCGTGCCCCTTTTGTCCTGTTGATTCCGCTGCCGAATTGCTATCCATTTATTGAAACTGAAATAGTTGCTTGCGGTAAGAATATAATAGAAACCATTTTCCAATTAACTTTTGCGTTCAATTTCAATAAATACATATTCAGCTAAAACAAAGCATTTTTATCAGATTTTGGTTCTTCAACAGCACTGATGACATTTTTCTGCAATTCATTGGCAGCTTAGCTGTAACAAATACCAAATACTTCCTCGAAGACTAAAGTCGTACGCTAAAAGCATTCATTCTGTAGCATTAAAACAATACATATATACTATCGGTTTTTAAATCCGAAAATGCGTTATATGCCATATTCTATTAACCAAAATTTGTATAACATAATTTCTGATGATATGACATGAGGGAATAAAAATATTCATTTTTACTCACTTAATATTAAAATGTGTAATACAAAATAATTCATACTAGGCTCCGTCATAAGACCGTGTGAAGTTTTAAGGAAAGCATGTGTATGTACAATACACGTTATTGACATGCACAATCTATTTACTATTTACATTCAGTTACTTATATTACGCGAAACACCATGAATTAAATAATTTTTCCACCCCCAGCTCTCATATGACCTATGAAAAACTTAAATAATCATCTCTTACACAGAAACAAATTTTTCTAGCCTTCCATCTACCCACTTGGTTCCTTCAGTCAGAAAAAAAATCACTGTAATTAGCTCATGAAAAATCATTTGGACAATTACACCACACGCTCATTTACTTCATTTACACAGAGTTGCATTCATAAAAGGCAGATCTTGGAGTATATATTTATATTCTTTCTTGAATTGAAATCAAGGTGAAGTCCATTTCAGCCGACGGGATAGAAGACTTTTAAGAAATTTCCAAAACAATACATATTGCATATACATACACAGCTATTTAAAGCTGGAGTCATTCTTTGTAAATAATATCCGCATGTAAATAATTATACATGCTTTTTCCCAACTAATTTGTAAGTTAAAATTCTAAGTTCAAAGTCAATAACTTCTATAATAGAATTCAGAAATAGTGCTGACGATGCGATGGTCTCATGTTATTTTTTAGCTATATGGAGTCAAGAAGAATATTTAACCGTCCATCTATGGCATTTAGTTTATTCCGCATTTCGTTACCCATGAAAAACTCCTCCTACAGCCAATTTACACATCTGCATCTGAAAATGATTATAGTAAAATAAAAGACCAATAATGCAGATGACAACAAATGAAGTAAGCCCCGTCCACCCACGTAAACCATATCACTTCGTATACACACCTAAGCAATATTTGCTGTTCTATAGTATAAGTTAGAAATAAAGCAAGACTTTTGATTTAAAGCATGAAAAAAATCCTTGAATTTAGGGATGGGATTCATCCCCTAAAAAATGTTGCAGTCTTCAATTGCTCTTTCATGATTTCTTTTAATATTACATGAGGAGGCGAGGTTCATGGAGTCCGTGGGATAATAAAGGGAAACTGCTGACTGAGAAGAACATGGCAGGTACTTTGTGAATAAAATGTACGTATATGGATAGAAACAGGCAAGCTAAAATAAAGAGCAACTCGCGCCTGCTAGTGAGGTCTGTATATCGTTTACTGCTTACCCCTACTTCGTATGTATAATAAAGGGGGAAGCGAGAGTAAATGCTTGTGTGTATATGGAAGCAAAATTCCTAGTTCGATACTTCAACGGCTTCCCCTCCACCGGCTGAGTCATTCTAAGTTTTGTCTGCAGACTGAGAACAGGGTCTACGTCGCTCGACTCTCCTCTATCCAAAGAAAAAACAAACCGTTTCAATTTTTTACTTTACAAAAGTGTCAAACTAAATTTTTCATCATGGTAAGTATTTTGAAAGTATTTGTAGGGAATTTGGGTTGCCAGAAATTGACATAATGCGGGGAAATTGCGGCAGATTGTGAAGCCGCCATTTTGACTGGCTTTTGACAGCTTGAGTATGGGAAGCGGTGAGGAGGTTGGATCAAATAACGGTTAATTGTGAGGAGTCGTTGACCGTTGAAGAGTCCGTGGAGCTTTGTATAGGGTGTAAGAGGGAATTTATTTTATTTAAACCGAGTAACTGGAAATTCAGGAGAATGGCGGGACTTTAGTTAATGGGATTGGAACGAAGACTATAATTATTCCTGATTTTTTGTTTTACAGCGTGAGTGTATCTCTATTCATGTTGGTCAAGCTGGTGTCCAGATCGGTAATGCTTGCTGGGAGCTTTACTGTTTGGAGCATGGCATTCAGCCGGACGGTCAAATGCCATCGGACAAGACGGTTGGAGTGGGTGATGATTCCTTTAACACTTTCTTCAGTGAAACTGGAGCTGGAAAGCACGTTCCTCGAGCTGTTTTTGTGGATTTGGAACCTACTGTTGTCGGTAAAAAATTTTGATGTGAATTTGTTTGATTTGAGGAAATAGAGAATATTGGATGGATATTGATGGGAAGGTAGAGATAGAGAAGGATGAGGTCATGAAAACTTGAACCGTCTGCATTGTATAATAATTTGTGCCTGGGGGGAAATTTCTCAATGCGAGAACTTGGGTTGGGATTAATGGCCATTGTGCGAGTCATTAGCATACTTAAAAGGACATGTAGGTCGACTTGAAGAGGTGTGTTCCTGTGTTTATCTGCAAAATCCACACCCGCTTGGCTGAGGTTTTGTTGAGTTGTAGTTACAGGGAAACCTATCTTTGTTAGTAAGTATGGGTAGGCTTGAGATTGCATGAGAGTGTAGGATTAAGTGAGGTTTTGCGTAGGTGAAAGCCAAGTGGTGGCTGTATAAGACCATATAAGTGCTTGGACTTTAGAGAGAGAGGAGGGTGGGCTGTTGTAGTGTGTTTCTATCGATCCATGAATTTCTGGATTCATGAGAATGACCCACGTCAGGCAAGGACAAATGCATCAGCACGAGTCCTTATTTTTTTTAGTTGGACAACGTTTGCCTGAGACTCGTTTCAATACATATAGTGAAATACGAGTGTATTAGGAAATGCATGAAGAGTCACAAGTAATAATTCATTTGCTTGAAATGTAGATGAGGTCCGCACAGGAACTTACCGTCAGTTGTTCCACCCTGAACAACTGATTACTGGCAAGGAAGATGCTGCTAACAACTACGCTCGTGGTCACTATACAATCGGCAAAGAGATCGTGGATTTGGTTTTGGATCGCATTCGTAAATTGGCTGACCAATGTACTGGATTGCAAGGATTTTTAATTTTCCACTCCTTTGGAGGTGGTACCGGATCTGGTTTCACTTCTTTGTTGATGGAACGTCTGTCCGTGGATTATGGAAAGAAATCAAAATTGGAATTTGCCATCTATCCCGCTCCCCAGGTGTCAACTGCTGTAGTGGAGCCTTACAACTCCATTTTGACCACCCACACTACCTTGGAACACTCTGACTGCGCCTTCATGGTCGATAATGAAGCTATCTATGATATCTGCCGTCGCAACTTGGACATTGAACGCCCCACCTACACTAACTTGAATCGTCTGATCGGACAGATTGTGTCATCCATCACTGCCTCTCTTCGCTTCGATGGTGCCCTTAATGTGGATCTCACTGAGTTCCAAACCAATTTGGTGCCATACCCGCGTATTCATTTCCCATTGGTCACCTACGCACCTGTCATCAGCGCTGAAAAGGCTTACCATGAACAACTCTCTGTCGGTGAAATCACCAATGCTTGCTTTGAGCCAGCCAACCAAATGGTGAAATGCGATCCTCGTCATGGGAAATACATGGCTTGCTGCATGTTGTACCGAGGTGACGTTGTCCCCAAGGACGTCAATGCCGCTATTGCTACCATCAAGACCAAGAGGTACGGAAGTATCAATATCATCACAGTGCATTGTATATGTTTAACCGTATGATATGAAAAGAGTATGCACTTTCGTAAATATTACATTCACTGAAGCAGTTTACATGTTCGTGATTGGATTTTAATAACATACTTAAATAATAAATTAACTCCCATGCTCTGTATTTGTAGGACCATTCAATTCGTGGATTGGTGTCCCACTGGATTCAAGGTTGGTATCAACTACCAACCTCCAACCGTCGTTCCAGGTGGTGACTTGGCCAAGGTGCAACGTGCCGTGTGTATGTTGTCCAACACCACAGCCATTGCTGAGGCATGGGCTCGTTTGGACCATAAGTTCGACTTGATGTACGCCAAACGTGCTTTTGTCCACTGGTATGTAGGAGAAGGTATGGAAGAAGGAGAGTTCTCCGAGGCCCGTGAAGATTTGGCAGCTCTCGAGAAGGATTACGAGGAAGTCGGCATGGACTCCGTTGAGGGAGAAGGTGAAGGCGGAGAAGAATATTAAATTGGTTTCCGATTGGAACCTTAAGCATTGCTGAAACTTACTTTACATTTGTAGTTTATTATTCCAAATTTGCTAAATTCAGGCTTTGCTTAATAAATGAAAGAATCATCAGGATTTCAAAAGTAATTAAACAAAACGTTCTGCTGTTGTTATTTCCTACATATGTATGCACACCATTTCAAGTCCAGAGTAGGATATGGAAATTAACAATTCCTACTTTCACCATTTCAGTATGAATTTTGGCAAGAGTATACATCTGTGCCTGGAACTCTCGTGGCTTCGTAAGATTTTTATGCGTCTAAAAATATTTATGTTCGTTGAAGTTGAAACTCATCTTACCACGATCTCAGACTTTGGGTCGAGGTGAATTGTAATCTTTAAGTTCTGAAAAAAATATTTTACCCTGGGGTATAATTAAGTCATACTTGTCTATATGTTGTCTAATACAACTGGGTTTTATTTGTTCATTACGGAACATTTCTATATTGCTACAGTAATAAATGTCGGCGTAGTTTATGCAACAACGTAGTAAATTCCAAGGGTTATTTACTTAAAAACACTATCAAAGTACTCCCTCGTTTCCTTAGTATGAAGATACTTGGATCCAGTTGCGGGACTTGCAGAAGCAGCGCGTCCGGCGTACTGGATTTTCTTTTGTATTAGATTTTCAAGTCTAGGCTGCACATAGACCCATCCGCTAAAGTTCTTATGTTCTTCCTGAGCCCAAATGATATCTGCCTCCGGATGTCTAGAAACCGTAAATAATATCATGAATATATGCTTAAAAATATACAAAATCATCTACCCCAGCAAATCAGAACTTCAATGCAGAAGTGCCTCATTATCTTACTTTTCCACAACAGCTTTTAGCGCCCGATATGGAAAAGGAGTGAACTGCTCCAAGCGAGCTATAGCCACTTGATCAGTCATGTTCCGCTCCTCTCTAGCTTGAATGAGGTCATAGTACGTCTTGCCACTACAAAATACGAGCTTCTTGTAGTTCCCAGGTTTTTGCTCAGGAATGACCGGTAGGAATTGAGAGGTGGGTAGGCAATCATCAAAACTGGATTTACATTCCGGATGCCTGAGTAATGACTTAGGAGTCATTAGGATTAGCGATTTCCGGAAAGGCAATGCAATCTGACGTCTGATTAGATGCACATAATTTGCTGGGGTGGAACAATTTGCAATCTGCGTTCAAAATAAAATTTTCATCGTACATTTCCCATTTCCCCATGAAGGAACAATATTAAAAAAGAATGAAGAAAAATCGTACGATCCAATTTGTGTTCCTAAGTTGCTCCATATCGGTATTTTCATTTAGGTCCGGAATATCGTCCGGGTCATCATCTGACATAATAAGAAAACGTTCTAATCTTGCTGAAGAATGCTCCGGACCCATTCCCTCCATAGCGTGAGGTAAAAGCATTACTAAACCAGATTGTCTCACCCACTTTTGTTCACCAGAAGATATGAATTGGTCAATTATACATTGCGCAGTGTTGAAAAAATCTCCGAACTGGGCCTCCCACATTACTAAGGAATTTGGATTGACCATAGAATACCCCAGCTCAAACCCTTCGGTTGGAAAGTAAAAGAAAATAATACACAAAATTTAAAACTTTTCCATAATTTCACAGACCGAAACTTTTCCCATTCTGTCATATAGAGAAAGCTAAGAATTATATTTGACGTAAAAAACCTTACGGTACGGATATCAACGAATTTTACCTAAAACCCCAAATTCGCTAAGGCTTGAGTTACAAACAGTGTAGTGTGCCTGATCAGGGTAGAGATTATTCAAAACGTTGAACTTCATTCGGTCTTTTGATTGGTGATGAAGAATGTGATGTCGATGGGAAAATGTTCCTCTTTCTACGTCCTAAAACAAATATTAATTACCATTGGTTATATAAATTACTATGTATGTCTTACAGAGTAATCCTAAGTTCACTATAAATGAGGATCGAAACATCACTGGGAATGAGAATAAAGCTACAGTGAATACACACCTGGCCAGATAGGCGGACGTGAATCCCTTCCTTTAGCAAAGATCCATAAGCTATGGCTTCGGCCAATGCCCAATCAATTGTTCGGCTATTCACCATATCCATCCTGGCCTTAAAAATCCTCTCGAGACCTTTGTGAATTTCCAAATCGGGTGGAGGAGTAGAGAATTTCGTTCCAATGTGAACCAAAGTTTCCTCGTCCACTCCGGTTGGAGTCATCTTCAGTGGATCTTTATCCTTAAAGAATCCTTCCCAAGGCGAGTCAAGCCAATCCTTGTATCTCATGGTTGTAACGTTTTGAGCCTCCTGATAAGACTCTTCTAAAATTCGGTCGTATTTTATTATCTGCTGCTGAAGCGTGTCAGCATTGACGATCCCTGAGTAAAAAATCACACGATGTCATAAATGTGTTTAAAATTATTAGCTATAAGTGAGATTTCATTTGCAAGGCATTCCTCCAGGCATTCATTTGATTCATTATGTGATTGATGAATTGAAAATTTTTCCAGTTCCGTCAAAATTACCTTCTTTTTCAAGTTTCTTCGCATATTTTTGCAAAATAGGCGGTGTTTTTCCTATAACTGTATACATTCGTGGTTGAGTAAACCGTGGCTCATCAATCTCATTGTGTCCGTTACGGCGGTAGCAAATCTAAACGATATCTGGTTGTAATAAAAATGTCCGTTCTTGTTGCTTCTTAGTTATTACTTACATCTTGGTTCTGCTATTAATTTCTTTCTTACCAAGTCAATGATAACATCCCGATGATATTTGGCTCTCCACTCAGCCGCAATATTGCACACAAAAATCACGGCGTCCGGGTCATCCGCATTTACGTGGAAGACGGGAGCATTTACAACGTGACCGACATCAGAGCAATATGGAGAGCTTCTGGATTGACTAGGATCAGTGGTAAATCCAACTTGGTTGTTAATAACGACATGAACCGTTCCATGTGTAGTGTAGCATGGTAACTCGGACATATGAAATGTTTCATAAACAACTCCTTGTCCCGCAAATGCTGCATCACCGTGAATTAGGATTGACATGCATTTTTTTCCTTCTTTGTCTCCAGCATAAAATTGCTCGGCTCTGGTTTTACCAAGAACAACTGGATCAGCAGCTTCTACTCAATCAAATTACAAATTACAAATTTACAGGGTAGAGGGTATCAAAATATCAATATACATCCATGTGATAGCGAACACGGTAATAATAATCAGTGATACCTAAATGACTTGGATTAGCCACCACAGCCAAACGAGTATTTTTATTTGTAGTTCTATTAATTCGCTCAATATAAGTTCCAAGATGGTACTTGACATCTCCGCTGCCAAAGTCCTCTGCTTCCAAGCCAGCAAACTGTGTAAAAACTTGAACTAAAGGCTTTCTGCAAACATTTGCAAGAACATTGAGCCTTCCACGATGAGCCATTCCAAAAACGAATGTTTCCACTCCATGAAGTGTTGACTGGTCTATAACTTGCTTCAAAGCTGGAATCAACACTTCGCAACCTTCCAGACCAAACCTTAAGGGGTGTATGATTTTAATTTTCATACAGCTCATATTTTGCAATAAAAAATGGCTTCAGTTCAGACACGGGCATTTATGTAATACAACTATGTACCGTTTTTCGCTCGACCACTTTCTAGCCAAAAAAGATTCAAGTCCAGCAGATCTGGAAAGTCTCTTAAGAGTTCGGGTTTTCGTAGCAGTATCTAATGATTCAGGGCCAGCTCCTGGAGTTTCTAATTTTTCCCTTAAATAGTTAAGTTGATCTAAATCTTCCAAGTGGGTATACTCTGCCCCGATTGATGAACAATAAGTCTTTTCAAGTCTGTTTATAATCTCTTTGAGAGGCAGTGATCTTTCTTTCCCTCCAATAAATGTCGTTTTCGGCAAGGTAAACACACTATCTTGCTTCACTATAGTTTAATAAATAATTGCAGTGAACTGACATTTTCAACAATTTTTTAGCATACTTTTTTGCGATGGCTTAAAAATAAGCTTACGTTTGCAAAAGTCCTGCAATTCTTGAAAGATTACAACGCTCTTGTCCGCCGTGCCCAGCTTACAGGAGACAGCGTCCCTGCGAACATCAGCTGAGGTAATATTCAAGGGATCAAGTTTAGCAATCAAATGTCCAACTTGCTACGAACAAGAATCAACATCATAGTGAATAAGCTCAATTTTGGACGACTATATATTTTAACTAAATAGAGGGACTCGTTGGTGAGGAATTAAATATTTCAAAAGCTACACTGTTAAAAATAGTAATAATAATTAGATATTGGAATAATTGCAAATTGTAATATATTTCTGTTGCTTTATTACTTGGTATCTTCTTACAATAACAGCAACTTTTAAATGATCGTCTAAGATTTCTTCATCGTTTCCTGACAGGCCCAGGCCAACATCTGCTGGTTGCGTCTGTTGCGGAACAACACTGGTTGAAGAGGGTTGGCGAAAAACCGCGTCCCAAGACTGTTTACAGTAAAACGAATAGTAAAACTAACGAATAATAAGAAAATAAATACATTTTTCAGCGAAACTCACGGCATGAACAGACTTGGGATTCTTTGACCATGATTTGTACATTTCGTCCATGTAGCTTGTAGCGTTCGCTGCGTGCTGTCTTGAAAAAATTTGCTGAGTCAATTTTGCAGGTCGTAGGAACTTTTTTGATAGTGAATTCCATGTTGAGCTTGACCTGAACACGATTAGAGGTGTTCGAGGGTTCCGGAAAAATTTTAACTGATTTTTCAAGCTCATTCTAGGAACTCGAAACATGTTGACAATTATTATTTCTACTTGTGCTGCTTCCTTAGTGAAAAACTATTCAAATCTATTGACTGTGGGGTCGGGGCATTGCGATTACGAATAGTGGTTCTGCCTACATGCTGCTTGCAATTACAACAAATACGTACATTGAACATTTATATTTTTATTCTTTTAACAATGTTCTTGCTAGTGCGTGAAGGTCAATTGAGCATGTCCAGTGTAGTGTAATAAATTTCAGTTCCTACTAAACTTTGTTGGAAGTAATTTATAAATAATTAAATTATCAAAGTATTAAGAATATTCCTTACTACATAATTAGATTGTATGAGTTATTTACATGTAATTTACTAATTTACTTTCCTGACTCCTGCGGGAATACTTTAGGTAACTGTTATTGTGTTCTACTTATTTTTATAGTAAATTACATGGATTTTTATCGTATGGCTGGTTATTACTATTACTCTTACTGCATTAATACTTACTATAGTTATAATTATGGTAAAGCCTAAACTTCCCTGGCAAGAATGGCAACCGCAACCTTTTAATCAAACTGCGGATCTTTATTTCAACGCAGTTTTAAAACAAAAAATCAGTCAATTTGCAGTTACAAACAGTACGTAGAAACATAGAAAGGCAGAGGCCCAACCCTCTGATTGAAAAACAGAATTTTCATTTGCATAAAATTAATATCACAACCGATAATGATGTTACACAATTTGATAATAATTTTGTTTGAAACAACTGTCGATATGCCTTGAAGGAAAACCAATGTAATTTAAAAAATCTACTGTCATACTAAAATCTCAGAATCAAGTGGTGTCACCAAATTACTTCTTGTATAAATATGACATCATTGTACACTCAGTTAATTTTAAAAAAATCTACATGTCTCTTATTGGAAAGAATAATGAACCCTCATTATTTTGGTGATGGCTAGACTTTTGAGATTAAATGATTATTGACAATTGACAATGGGCTTCACTGCATGAAAGATCCTAAAAGGATAGACAACAATAATAAAATTGTGGTAACTTCAGAGTCCCGCCAGATTGACAATTTACAAGCTTTTGATCACTCACATAATTATAGATTCTATTTTGCACTTAATAAGCACCCAATACTCACAAGGAAGGTAAAAATTGCTTTAAAGCATAAAAAAGTAAAATCAGTATGAATCAAGAATTTGAAATGTCAACTAATGCATTTACTTAAACAACCTAAAACCTACGCTTCACCTTCGCTTTTCTTGTATAAAATTTTAAGAAACAATGGAATATTATGGTTTGTAGTCTGAAGGAAAGTCACGTGGTTTTATTTATTAGCATCAATATTTTAAAATACCTACTTAATTATAGGGCATCTAAGTATGTTTCCTCATGACAGGAACTTTCATGATTCGTTGCAGCAATCTCACGCTCATTGTCAGTCTAACCATTGCATTTATTACTGTTATTGTACAAAATAAAAGTTTGACAGCTATTTAGCAAAAGGCACTGCATATTTAACTGTTATGCTGTGAGGTAATCAACTATCCAAAATACGAGTTTGCTTGTTAAATACATGCATGCCCACCTTTCACTGCATTGAAAGTCAGGCCAAAAATAGGAAGTTTTAAAGTGAGTAATAACGTAAGTATATTTGCTTTTTAGGAATCGTTCCATTACTATTCGACAACATACTGAATATACATGTAACACTATTTAAAAATAATATGATTTTCGGGCTCATATGAAGACTATAGAATCAAAATGGAATAAGTTCACTTTATGCATTTTAGAGGAACAGCAAGAAACTGCATTTCACGATGGAGTTACATACAAATGTTATGACTGTAAAAAAGTACTTCAAAAAACAAATAATACTATCCAATGAATTTTCGATTGAATACCAAGAAAATGCCGCATTTTCTTAAAACACAAATCTATAAATAAACATGCAATTTTAATGGGTACTATTATTACACATATAAAATATAGTAAGAACCATTTTATTACTTTATACTACACTTAACTACTACCCTATATACTATTAAGATACTAGAAATTAAGCCATCCGCAGATGCGGATGGGAGTCTCTTCTTGATGAGGATGAGATATAATCTTCCGACCATATAGGACCATATAAATACATATAATTGTAATGAATACACTTGGACATTGCCCGTTTTCATAAAATGATTTAATTGGTAAATAAAAGTGAGCCTGGACGTGCATCAATTATGGGTTACTTTTCCTCAAATAGGAATGCCAAAAACCTTTTTTTCTGGCAGAGGGTAAAATCGGTTTTGGGTATGT
>JAQFXU010001950.1:0-24140 GCA_034693705.1 Spatulosminthurus flaviceps | reverse complement strand
CATGTAAAGATTTAAGGGTCCCTCCATAACAGCACCATAGGGTGGGACGGAATCATAGCAAATCCGATAAACTCCTTAGGCATAAATATAGGCTATGCGTCCACCTTTGACTGCTACTAAATTGGGCTATGCGAAACTAACTTTATGCTATTGTTGGTCCAACATTATTTTCTGAAGCACATTTATACACATTATCATATTTAACAAGCTAAAACCGTTACTACTGATTTCCAACTTACTGCAAGATTTATCAAATTTCCTTTTCTGCGTTAGCGGGCCTTTCTCTAATTGCTTAGGTTGGTCTGTTGGACTCTTGCATGTTGCCACACATGCTAAGCCTTTATAATGTTTTTCAAATTTGCCATCTTTGGATGTGTGCAAGGTCACATACAGATCGTTTGCTCTTTCTCTAGTAGCAACCGTTGCAGTTTTAAAATGGTCCTGACCGCAAACTTTTGAGGAGCCTCCGAGTCCGTCTGATAACATAAGGTAATCCTCTGTGCAACCTGGGTTGGACCGGATGTCGAATGTTTCGCATTGAAATTGCGGATGGCATTCATCTCCTCCCTACATAAGTTGAGTTTAATGGGGATAGAAAAACTTGCATCAAATATTAAACAAAATATTTGTTTCGATTTTGGACAGAGAACTTTTTACACGGCTACTTCGTTAGAAATTTTGAAAATTCAAGCTAAACAAAAAACAACATCCATCTACCGCAGTATAAAGTAATGGTGTGGCTGTAGACAACAGTAGTTAGAGCTTTTTTGCCACAACTCAACCAAATTAAATTTGAACGAAATTTTAGCCGGTTATTGATTTGGTAATAATAATAATTTTAGCGGATCGAAAAATTCCCAAAGAATCCAATGGAAATTTGAGGCGTGACTACATCTTACCAGTATGGTCCAGGCGCAGGTAAAACCAGTGAAATATTTCCCAGCACTTACTTCTGGAATTTTAAACCTGAATTCTTGATTTTCTTCCGTTAATAATGAACGGGCAGGAGTTTTACATTCATCTGTATGTAATTATTATTCATAATCATTTATATAAACCGTAGACCCAAATGAAATTTAAATTAAGAAAAACTTATGTTAAAACAAATGATAAAAATATATACTGTGTCGTAAGGCAAGCATCATAGTGATGCCAGTAGTAAATAAAATGTTTACGTTCCCCCCTCTATTAAATATAAAATTATCTTTATGTTTTAAAGTAGTTGGTTTTGGTTGTAAAACTTGTAAATAACAAAATACAATGTCATCTTGCCAAATTTCCCGGGTTTTACAAAAACTTGCCTAAAAAACTGTCCAGTTCAGTATACTCGTCGTCTTCGCGTTTGATCCTGGGTTTACCGGAGGATTTGCGAGCTTTTGTCTGGTCAGAAAGTAAAGCAATCTAATGAGACAAACATTTTAGTGAGAGCTAGTGAAAGAATACAACTCGGGTTGAAAAAATTGTAACACTTCACTTACACTTAAAGATACAGAAATCACTACTGCTACTACAAATGCGCGGAATTTATCTGCCATATCGATTAGAAAGTCATAAGCTCTAGAATGGATTTCAAATACTTGTAATATTTTTTTTACATTCTTAATTTATTTTATCATTTGAACAATCTGACATTTAACTGTCGATCTACATGTATGTATGTAGTATGTACGGACATAAAATTAACGATGCTTTGTACTGTCAGCTTTATTATGAAATTATACAACGACGTTAAAATTAAAGTAATTTATATTTTCATCCAGTGCCAAGGACAATTATTCTTGAAGAATTACATTTGTGATATTCAAAATGCGGCCCTAAATTGCATTTAAACACATTCCACGTAAAAAGCTTGATAGTTTGGTATTAACGATTAATTGTGTTCGACACGGATTTGTCATCATTTATTATCACATGCTATCTAAACAACAATCGTGCCTCGCATAGTCGCAATGCCTAGCATGTAATCACTATACGAAAGGTAGTTCACATCCGATTGTCCTAATAGTTTTGAAAATATTTACGTGTTTTGACGGGGCCCAGCCATGGTTAAATTAAGACGTCATATGAGTCATGAAGTCATGATATGATTTAAAGGAAATACACAATCCGCAGTTTTACTAAACAAAGATGCATAATTTCATTTGTATGTGGGTAAATTAATAATTTTGTTTTTTACGAAATTCCTTTTTTATTTTGGTGTGTCGACCCAATCACAGAATTTCGACATTCAAAGGCAAAGTAAGTATTCATTTCATAACAAGACAATTTTTTCCTATTATTAAGTAATGTTTTGCTCTTTTAATGTATATGCAAGTAATAGGATGGGCCTGAGCCATGCTGCATTACATTTAATCAGGAAGCTTTACATCCCAAGTACAATTCAATGGTGCTTAATTACGTTGTTTATAAAGAAGAGAGACAGAAAGTATATAGCGTTAGCGTTTATACACTCCTTTGTGCGAAGGTAATTTGAAAACAAGCATGTGTGACTTTATTGAACTTTTACTTTTGTTTATCTAATTTATGCTTGCGGCTCACGTGGCTTTGGAAGAACTTGCCCGTATCTCTCGAAGTGTTTTATTTATCTTAAGATGTTATACATTTACTTACAAGGTTACAAGGTATAGTTGAAATTGTGAAATGGAAGATTGGGGCAAAGGGATAAGGGATACGCGTAGGCAATCTTGTCATACGTTCTGTGTGTACATGCACCATGTGAAGCCAGTGAAGGTGAATTCAATTACATACCTGGGACTTGGGACGACTGCCTGGGAGTATGGTAACAACAAAAATTGCTGCTTATATCTCCGATGCCTCTGCTACTTTTCGTATGCAATAATGAGCAACACAAACTCAACCATGTAGCTATTGTAGCATATTTTGTTGTTGCTGCTACTACAAATGCATCGTAATGTTATTAAGATTAGATAGAAGGCTTGGAACCAAATGCGAATTATGAGAAGGCATGCCAACACGTGGAAGATTTCTGTCTTGGGCTTCTCATAACATGCATACTAAAATCATAGCAGCCTTGAGTGCAACATGAATTCATGAATTGTTGTGGTTCTTGACATTATTATATGTGCATTCCCATTAGGAATCTTTTCTCTTATTTGATACTGTGTGTTTTTGTCCATCACAGGCTGCGCAACGTTAATAACCTCTTGTCAAGGTTTACACATGTCCTTGTGGGAAAAATCTTATTTCTGTTACGACGAGACGAACTTCATCTTAAATGTCGAAAATATTGACGAATGTACTTACACAGGCCATCCTAAGTTGCGACTAGCAAGAAACTTGCCCTCGCTCTGGATCTCACCTTTTCAATCATGAGATGGCTCATATTTAAAACTCTACAACCCTCGGTTTCACAATGGAAGGAAAGTAATCTCGAGGATTTTGTAAGTCATTTAATTTTTTTTTCGATTTATTTGAGTCACACATTACATTCATTACATGCGATTCATTAAAAATAAAAATCAATTGTAGCTCAGGACAGGAAAAATATTAGTAATTTATTATTATTATTAAATCCCAACCACGGCACTGATAGTACCAAAAATGCCCTGGTTGTGCCTCACCGTGTCCCGGCGAGCCAATGTGCCAAACCTGCCATGTTCACCAAATTTACACGGAAGAATATGTGCAAGCATTTGGTTGTCACTGCTGGAAGAACGGACCTAACTTTGAACATGACTGTAGCATGGATTCCATGGTGACTGTTCCCAATTGGATCTCACCCGCAGAAAAAATAATAAAGCTTACTCAAATAAAAAATTCGGTTGACATTTTACCATCAAAATGTGATGGACTGGTGGGTCTCTCTCTGCCTGCTGAAAGTAAGTGCATGGGAGGAATCACAAAGTTATGTGTAGTGAATATTTCTGATTATAAGTACTTATTTTCTTTAATTCAAAATTGTTCAGTTTTATCAATGATCTTCAACCATCTGGATGAAGTATCTATTTTAAGTGCGTCAAGAGTGAGCCGAAGATGGGAATTCGTAATCATGGTACATTATCGCGACCAGTTATGGAAAGACTTGCTTCTTCAGCGATGGCCTTTGTTCAAACCCATTCGAGTTATTCAGAATTGGTTGTCCACGTACTACGAAATGTGAGCTCAAGTTGAGCTTTTACAACAATCACTTAACTGCGGCCAGTTTTGTTATAAAAGTCGTAAGTTTTGGCTAATTTCTCTTGAGATTAATCTCTCCCCTCTCCTCTATATTTTAGGATGAATAGCATTTCATGCAAAAAATGCTTTATGAATGCAACCGGAAATGGCTCTTTACCGAATTTCAATGGTCAAGAAGGCGCGTCAAGAGAGACAAGACTGGAAAAGGAACTTATTGGTATACCTATTGTCAGAAAATTGCTGTTATATGCTTCTTACTACATTATAAAAAATGTCAAAATTTTTAACAGGGTTAAACATGTCAAAACCTAAGGGTATCGATGCAGTTCCTGTGGATTATGCCAGATATAATTGGATTGCACGAATCGTCGGTCCTACCAGTAGCCCATATGAAGGAGGAGTGTTTTATATTTTGCTGTCTTTCCCTCAGAAGTATACCCATTAATTTCTAACAAATAATTTTTTGATGCCGACAAGCTATATTACCCGAACCGCGAACGCTTAGACGAGTTCGGAGCCAAATTGGCCAACGAACTAATACTTCTGTTAGTTGATTTAAACTCGCGATTCTCTTTTCTTACATTGATAGCTACCCGTATCAACCACCAATATGCAACATGCTGACGAAAATAATTCATCCGTGCGTATCCCGACATGGCCGAGTAGGCTTATCAGTGCTTCAAAAAAGGTTTTGGACGCCTTGCAGTACTGTGCGATCCATTTTAATTTCCATTTACAGGTTGCTGGCTTCACCACAAACTTCTGTTGAAAATGGATCAAAATGTATGGAATCTACCATAGAAGATCTGAGCAGTAAAAATTATGATGAATTTTGTGAGCTTGCTAAAGACTGGACTAGGAAATTTGCCATGCATTATGAATAATTACGGAAAATATGTTCCGGAAAATTATTATTAAAAGCTTGCCTATTACAATTCTGACAGTGCAGTGTTTGACGTTTGAATGACGCAACCAAGCTCTTGGAGTACAATGTAACCAACATGGGAATTCCGTTCATCTTTGAAACATTAGACCTTATGTTTGATTTCAAAAATCCTGATATTAAAGCTGGGGTCCCCTAACATTGACACAATTTTTATTTTCAAATTAACCACATAGATTTTTAATTACATATCACATATCAATGAAAATGATGCTCGTTGTTGTGCTTCCAGTTGTCAAAACATTGCAGTTGAAATATCAATAACATTTATATTGTTCTTTAAATTATTAACTACTATAGGCTTCCAAATGGATCATGTTCTGAATATGAATTAAATATTTAGAATCAGTTCACTTATAATTAACAATCACAACGAGACCTATAGCCGATTGAAAATGTTCATACGATTCTCTGTATTTCAAACAAACAAGTGGCTTTGGAAATGTTATTGAAAGCAATTTTTGTACTAAGTTTTATACAAGGTATGCATATACATTCTGAAGACGAACTTTTCCTGCTTTTAAAAATTAATCAAATTCAAATTTTTAGTGTCGAAATCCCTGATGGATCACCACAGATTAGATAATCACATGGAAAAAAATCATTTCCACGAAAGTTCCAAAGAGCCACATCCAAGAATTAAAGGACTTCTGAAAAGAGTTAAGCGCTTCGGTTGCTGGCATAGTTGCTTATCCGAGCCAAAACCTTACGTGAAGCAGAGCTCTTGTGAAGAAGGGGGAACTTGCAGATGTTTACTCGATCTTTTGGGTCACGTTCATTCCGTTGCCTGTGATGTGAAAGGAAGATATCCGTTGGGATCCGAAACTTCTGCTGTAGTTCTTCCAGGGTAACCAATGATTATTAATATGACTATGTATGAATTGGAGTAATGAATTTTTTTTCTGTTCCTAGAAATACCACGTTGCATGAGCGACGACTTCAATGCAATTACAAAACCTGCTGGACCACGGACGATGATCCGAATCCAAATAAACAGAGGCAGTTAGTCGAAAGAATTGCAAGCATTGTAAGTGGAATTTACTCAGCAGGGAAATGTAATTGCGGGCAACAGAACGTTGTGGGTCAGAAGGATGTCCGTCCAGCCGCATTTAACCATGTGCACCAACGTGAAAACTACAAATTTGCATTGAACTACCAGACATTTCCTGATGAAGATGGTCATTGCATTTGCAGATTTGGGAAATCCATTGAAGGGGAAGGTCACCATACGGAAGAGGAATACAGTGCGGAGGCAGAGGGCGTGAGTCACCAGGAAATGAAGCAGCTAGAAAACGATCAACTTCGTCATATTTTTCAATGCGGGATCCGTGGATGTCGGCACGTTGTCCGGAAGGTGAAAAAGAATGGTGGAGTTGGTGATACTAATAATTCGACCGCGAAACCTTGGTACATCCTTGAACTAGAAAGAAAGCCAATGATGGCTAAGCATACTCACAACACTGCCACGAGTGTCATTTGTAATTTAAAAACATGCTGGAGAGTAGATGAGCAGGGGGAAAACATTCTCGCCAAGGAGGAGAGAAGCAATGCAACTGTGTCGGATCCTGCACGTAGTTCCATTCAGCTAACTTTAACACAGAAGCAAAAGCTCATGAGACAGAGGGACCAGACATTAATATCCAATTCTCAAGGACCCACAGTTCATTGTACTCATGGAATTTGTTCATGGATTAGCAAAACGAGTCAACGAAAAGCCAAATCCGGTATGAAGAAGTCATCGCACTCTAAAGCCAGTGATAATGGGGATGAGATTATACCAGGTAAAGATGGTCTTTGCCCTTGCTACAAGGCTTACGTTACTTATTTTAATTGGAGACACAAGTAACCTAAACATTTATATTACATGGTGAATGAAACAATAAATATTAAAGCATCAAGTTCAACAAACCATCAATTTTATTGATTCGTATTTAAAAAACGTTGTCACTACTTATATAAACACTGCGTATTAAATAAGCATTTCAACAAATACATATCTCTAGCATCGTCTGTTCACCAAATCTTTGCGTCCTTCAACATTTAATATTTTTCATGTACAGATAATTAAATAGTTATTTAAGTATCGCTCAGAAGCCTCACTGCTTAAAAATCCCTTGAGAAGTAATTTCAACTTAAACTAAGAAACTGTATAAACTTTGATAATAATTATTGTAATCAGCATAAGTATGTACATGGAATATGTAACAAAGTTTTCAGTCTCGTTCGTTATAAACATTAATATTTACTGAATTATAAAATAGCTGAGTCAGTCTATAGAAACACTTGTACATAAATTCAAATTTAAACGAAATGGATTGCTTCAAAACACGATATGTAAACCGTTTCCTTCACAACATTGTCATACGTATTTACAAGTCTTTATATGAACTACAAGCAATTAAGCCATCCGAAGATGCGGGTGGAAGCGTTCTCAGTACAGTTTGTTTTCATGCAAATAGAGTAAAAGTTAATTACTTTTTTTACCATATTCTTTGCAACTTTCAGTAAAAAACATCCAAGTCAGGTCGTTGCTTTTTGCGATTTACAACTTGTTATGTACATAAGGACGGACGAACCCCATCATCATCACCACGAAGCTTTTAGTGAATAAGATACCTATGTCGGACCTAGAGACGAAGGCTTTCAGCATTCAGAAGACTTTTGTCCAAAACTACTTAAATTTACCGGGATCTTTGTTTTCGATCTGACTGGAGAATGTTTCGCACTTTGAGGTCTGATTTCACTTTTGTCACGATCGGGGTCTCTCGAGTTCCTCATTTCTATGGCATTTACCATTTGGGTAATACCTTTTGCTTTACCAGGAAAAATAGAAATTTTTTCACTCGAAATGCTGCCTTCTATATTGGAACCACTCATTGCAGCAACTGCGGCAGCAGGAAGATTTTCAGGAATAGGCTCCTTTACTCGAGATGCGAAATACACTGCGGCTGATTGAATCAAGTCATTTTGTGCCATACTGGGCGAGTAGCTTCCATACTGAGAGTCAGTCAGGGACCTTCCATCCCCTTCGTCTCTTCGACTGAGATCTGAAGGAGAGCTTTTTGAGCTTGAACTACTTGAGCCCGCAGTTAAATTTGCTAAATTTAGACTAAGGTTGGAGGGCAATGGGTTTGATGATTTAGTCTGGGTCGTTCGTTTTCTTGGCACTGGGGGGAAAGCTTTGGAAGAACTTTCTGCACAGGAATCTTCTGCTAGCGACAACTGGTCAAGAGTACTCAATGATTCGTCCATACTCATTGCACCCCCTTCTGTATCACTCTTACAATCATTTGAACCACTAGTCTCAATTTGACCAAGGTTCAACCGGTTGGTCATGAGAAGCTTCGAAAGGGACGGAGCAAGTCCTAGGCCATGATTTCTTTCATGATAAACTTCATTTAAAGGTAGTTCCCTCATTACAGAAGATTTGGTGGGATGCTCAGGAACCATGCCATTAATCTCTTGACTTTTTCCAGGGAATACATTCCGGACTTTCAGCCACGGCTTGTTACCACTCTCTGACTTCATTTCTGCTTTCCAAGTTACTTTCTTAGCGTTTTTCTCAGGATTCTGTGGCGAAAATTCGCTGTCGCTTTGCGAACCATATCCTAAGTGGGAGTTATTTTTCAAGGCAAAAGCAATTAATGGGTCTGGATGACCAGGTGGCAGGGGCGGAGCGCGTCTTCGCACAGTCGACACGCCATTTTCCCAATCTGTCAAAGAGCTTCCGCTCCCGCTGGAGGAGCTGTCTTTCCTATGAACCACTAATCCATGATAGCTGGCTCGAACGGACGGAGCTACTGGAGTATTTCGCAAAGTCGGTGCGGGTGGTCTGTTAGAAGGAAATGGCGGAACAGCGGACTTCGGTGGGAAATGAACTTCAAATTGGTCGCGGGAAATTGATATGTTCATGTTCGTATGTCCATCTGGTTCACCCCTGGAACGGACGTAACTTGTAAAAGCTCCTTTACCCATTGCAATTTGTTGCCTCATAGGCAAATAGGCTGCAGGTGGCATGGAGGTTAAGCAAAGTTCCTCTGGAGATAGTTCCAAACTTTCTAACGATAAGCTTTGGCCAAAGGAGGAGCTATCATTATTTTCCGGATGTGAGTCAAATAAGGCTAGCGTTGCTTGGAGTGCAAGTTGAAGCATTCGGGAGTGAACATGTTTTCCCACGCCGAGGATCACTTCGTTTTCACCGACTTCGATTAGGTCAAAGCCTATTCACACAATAAGCCATTTTAATTATTAATTATGATCCCATTAATATGCTTTCCGTGCTTTTTACCACCCAGCAACTACCAACTACTACTGCACTAATTCCATGAGTTCAAATTATTTACCGAGTGAAGCGAGGAGCTCGTGACATCCAGCAATACCCCAAAGCTTTACGTTTATCTTAATTTCGACGCCTTTGTCCACGTCGGAGTCTCCAAGTGACATCTCCGAAATGGCTTGTCGAAGAATTGAGATAACGTCGTCACCAGCCTCTGGAGTAGATAGCAACTTGGACAACGCATGCAAAGACGGTGGCGAAAGACCTGGATACAATAGTAAAATTGATTAGATCATAAGAAAATTATTTTGACAACGGTTTTTACTTAATTTATTAGCTTGAAAATATTTTTACCCAACAAAGCCTGTAAGTTAGCACTAGCTTTGGTAAGCCTTTCTCCAGGATCACTCTGAGGAAAGAATACAGCTGCAGGAAGACCATTTGATGCAGGTTCAAACCGAAATCCAACTGACATGAGGATTTCTTTCCATCCACTAACGCCACTGACCTTGTTCTCAATACTTTTCTGTGTTGTATACATTGCATTGTTCTGACTGTTATTAATTCGCTGCAGGGATTTCTCCACCTGGAAAAAAACATTCTCTTTACATTCCATACTTTCTTTAATTTCATAGTGCACCTGCAAATAGGGCTCATTAAATTTTCAAGGTAGTATAATATAATTTTATTAAATTAAAATAATTCAGTATAAAGTATATTAGCAGTTTACCAAGTGAAGAGTGACTCTTAAGGCATCCCGCGACCTCTCTGGGCTCTTCATAAGTTCCCACAGACTCTGACTTGTAAGTAGCACTTTATGACTCAGTTGAATGTCTGATCCTATCAATAAATATCCAGACCAGTTGGCAGGGTGAGCGAAATGTTTTGTATGTTGTACAGTGAGCATTGCTTCCGTAATTGCATGACTGACCCTGGAGCCTTGTAGGAGACTTGAGTACAGGGCCCGAAAGAAAATTTTTGAAGCTGTTTCTGGAACTGGCCATAAAGTAATAAGAACAGAAGTAGTTCCTGCAGCTAGCAAAGCTTTGGCTAAAGAGATAACGCCATCTGAACTGGCGATTCCATGCTTATCTCGTATATGGCACGAACTTAAAACGACTAATTTGGCGCTTATTCGTATCTTCAAAATATCAGCTGCAGTAAGCAAATATTCTGAGAAAGCTGCTTCTTCCTCCTTCTGACTCTCCGAAGCTACTGCTGGCGCCAGGATGATTGCCGACAATTTCCACGAAATGTGAGTTGCAAAGTGAATGCATTCTGCCGTAGAAATTTCTCGCAATACGTTTTCCTTGGTAGCTTTGCTCCCTATAAATGGCTGACACTGAAGAATTTCCGCCACAATATTTGCTTCATTTTCTGCGCGTTGTATCTCTCCCCAACCCCACTGTTCAGCAACTGCCGGCGGTAACGATGGATTACCAACAACTAGAGGTAGCCCCAACTCATGATGCTTGTTTAGCTTCAGCTTAGCATTACTTCTGATTGAGCTTATAGATGGCGCAATTATTAGTTTAAACTTCTCGCACAAGTAGTCTTCATTCGTTGAGTCTCGGAGGATTGGGAAGGGGACTAACAAAAGATCTGTTTCGAGTACCAAAACAAGTTCCCTAAAACAAGTTTTGTCCAGGACATTTAATTCTTCCTCGAAAGGACCAATAAGCATTTGGTACAATGATCGGAGACAACTAGGACCTTGCCAATTGCAATTATTCTTGGATCTGGTAGACCCAGCTCTGGATGCAGGACCGGATTTCACGCTACCAGTGGCGCTACCTACGCTGAACAAACTTGAAAGACTGTAGCTACTGCAATTAAATCGATGGTTTCGACTGACCATGCGTAAAAACCCAGTCTTATCCCCATCTTGATTAATTTTATCTCCAAGTTCTTCCAAATGCTGTGACCATAAGTCATTGTCATCGCTGTCCGCCGCTTTGGTGCTAAAATCAATCCCCAGTGCATCTCGAGTCCCTTGGATGTACCTCTCGAGCAAGGATCCCATTGTTGAGGGTAGGTCCTCATCGTCGTTCTCATCGTTAATGCAAGTTTCATGAAACTTCACGATTCCTCGCTCTGGAATTAGTAACCACGAATACAAGTAAGCACCGGCGATGCTGAAATACAGAACTGCTGACCGTAACCGATTAATTCTTTGGGTGAGGACCTCCACATTATTTAAAGGACTAGGACCTAACGTGTTTCCAGGGAAATTCAAAAAGTTTCGGGATAGATGAAACGTTGTATTTGCTAAATTCCGACATTTCTCTGCAACTAACAGGGTAACATCAGTGCGACCAATCGGAACTAAAATTCGTTGAAGAGCTTGGTAAGATGCAATTTGCCGATCAAACAATGCTAAAGAGTATTCTGTGCTGCCAGCTTGATTACGAATCATCTCCAGTAAGTCCGTGGATTTTTCTAGGTGAACTAAAGCTGCCTCCAGATCACCATGACGCCAGAGAGCAAGCCCAAGAAAATGACGTACTTTCGCTTCCTCCTCTTTAGATTTTTGGCTCGTATTGGTCAGTTTCTCTATTATTTGCAAAGCTTGTTGTAGGTATGCCACAGCTTGGATATTGTTCCCAATTGCATGATGAACTCTTCCAATACTGCTAAAAGCCACCGCTTTTGTTAAATTGTCTTCGACTTGATTTACTAAATTTAAATGCTGTTCTTGACATCGCAGAGCTTGTTCAAAATTCCCCATAGTCTCGTATACAAGACCTATATTGCTGTAGGACCTAGATCGGCCTGTAATGCTAGTAATTTCTTGCGATATCCGTAAGTCCATCTCGTGGTACCGCAAGGATTCTGAGTGATTGCCCATTACATGGAAAGCTTTGCCTAGATTTGATACAGCGGTGGATTCCATTCTTCGATCTTTACTTTCTTGAGCTACTTCCAATTGTTGATGGTACGAGCTAATTGCTTGATCGAAATTGCGCATATCCAGATGAGCATTCCCTAAGTCTTCGTAAGCACCCGCTTTAAGGGTAGAAAATTCTGCAGATGATAAAGATTCTGTTTCTGATACTGCAGTTGCAGAGGTTAACAGCTGCAGGCGTTTCTCGAAGTAGTGGACGGCTTTTACATAATTTCCTATCGCTTTGTTAGAATGGCCCAAAGACCGGAAAATGCGCTCTTGCTCCCGAGGATTTTTCGTTGAGATTTGTAAAGATCTTTCATAATACCGAATGGACTGCTCATGGTCGCCAAGCGCGCTATAGCAATCGCCAAGATTACTGAGTGCACGCCCCTTTTCAACCATAGATGAATTTAATACTCCATTATTATTCGAATTTGAATGTGTCACTGTCACTAGAATAGACTCCAGAACTGATAACTGCCTTTCAAAAAAGTTGATTGCGTCTGGATAGCTGCCCAGGTTCATGCGTGCAATGCCTAGATTCCCATTAGCATGCGCTTCGCTTACACTATCTTTTAAATCTTTGGCTCTCTCTAGCATTTCTTCGTAAGATTTGATGGCACTAGTGTAAATCCCTAATGACATATGGACGGCACCAATATTGCCATGTGCTCGGCATTCTCCCCGAACATCGTTGATTTCTTGCAAAACCGTCAGTTCTTGAGTGTGGAATCCTAGCGCCAGGTCATACCGTTTCACAGCCCTTTGCGCAACCCCCAAAGCTCCATACGCACTTCCCTCTAAAGATTTGTCTGAATTTGTTTTTGCGAGAAGTACTTGCTTATGATAAATTTTAATAGCTTCTTCAGGCTTTTTCATTTTAATTAAAATATTTCCAATGTTTCCAAGGGCCCGGAATTTACTGGATACATTTTTAAGAGAATGAGCAACAGCGAGGAATAACTTCTGACATTCCAGGGCGTTATCTAAATTTCCTAGAGATAAGTGAGTTAGTCCCAGATTGCAGTAAGCCCTAGCAATATTATTCTTGTTTTGTAGATCCTTCGCTAATGCTAAGTCTTGATCATAATAGCGCACGGCTTCTTTGAAATTCCCCAGTGAGTAGTGCGCGTAACCAAGAAAGTGACATGCTTTAGCTTCTCCTTCGTTGTCGGACAACTCTTGGGATAACATGAGGTAATTTTCATAAAATGGCACTGCTTGTGCAAAATCACCGTGGGAACTATGGCAGTTGCCGAGATTTAAAAGTGCGCACGCTTCACTCGATGTATCCTTCAGTTCACGGGAGATATTCAAGTGACTGTGGTAGTGGACTAGAGCTTTGTCGTACAATCCTAACGCTTGATAAGCAACAGCGAGGTTACCATGAGTGGAGGCTTCAGAACTCCGGTCATTCACTTCCTTCGAAATTGCTAATTCTTGCTTGTGGTATTTGATGGCTTGTTCGTAAAATCCCATGGCATTGTAAGCATTACCAATATTCCCATAAGCCCGTCCCATACCCGCTCTGTCTTGAAGACTGATGGCAATGTTTAAGTGTGACTGGTGCAGTTTTAAAGCAGCGTCGTGGTCACTTAGGAGTTGGAACACTATACCCAGGTTTGAACATGCTCTTCCTTCGGCAACTTTGTCTTTTGTACTTAAAGCCATGTCCAATTGTTTTTCGTGCCACATTTTTGCTAAGGAATAGTCACCCATACATCGGGCTGCATGTCCCAGTCCTGCATAAGCCCGTGCTTCAATATTCTTATCGTGAAGGTCTTGAGCTATTTTGAGGACATGATTGTGGAAGGAGACCGCTTGGTCGTAGCTACGTCGGTAGTGGTAGGAGGAACCGAGATTGCTGTAGGCTCGAGCTTCTTCTATTGTATTACCCAATTGTTTCGCTATACGAAGATGCTCCATGTGACAGTCAATGGCATTGTCAAAATCACCCATCACCAAGTAGACTGCCCCGACATTTCCTATTTCACGAGCTTCTTGAAGCGGATCTCCCATTTGCTTAACTAATTGAACACATTGCTTGTGGGAGGCGAGGGCATTCGAATAATCTCCGATTGAAGTGTAAACATGACCTAAAGTTTGAAGAAAAATGCCAAGTAATTCAAATAAAGCCGAATTTTTACATAGAAATCTAACTTATCCGGACAGAGTAATATTGTTTGCAATAATCAACTTACCTAAACTAGTAAGTGCAGCTGCAGCAGCTTGTGAATCTTTGCATTTCATAGCCAGGACGAGCTGATACCGATGAGATGTTAGCGCTTCTTTATAATTATTCTTGGAAAAATACGCTGATCCTAGATTCCCATACGCTCGACATTCTCCCGCGACATCGCCCAGCAGTTTTGCCACAGAGAGATCTTGCTGCATGTAATTTATTGCCTGTGTACCAAATATAGAGAATTAACCGTTAACAGCAGTACATACTTACATACCCTTTAGTTTCATAAATATTTACAGCCTCAACTTTACAAATGTTTCATTGGATTCAAGTGCTGTCTTATAAGGAGATGTTACTTTACTTTTGCATAGATACCCAATAATATTCATATTTATTACGATCTTATAGTTTTGCATTGAAGCTAATTACATACTGTTTTCATCTTCCTTCGCGAACTGTAGCTGTGTTATGTTATTATTCCAACAGTTGGAATGAATCCATCAAGTATTTCAATTGTCCTGCTAAGCTTGGATTAGAAGCTGAATGACACATGAAAGTGGCATCTATCAAAATGATGCAGCTCGAAACCCCTTTTGAAGTCAATCGTACACCATTAAAATTAAAAATCGGTTTAATCCTACACTCTTTTTACAAAAGGTTTCCTGTCAATAAATTTAATTCCAAAGTGACACCCGTTCTGAACAGATATGTCTGATATTATTACAAAGATTTCCATGCCTACATCGGTCATAATAGTGGTTTACGGGTGATAGTCATGTATGATCAATTGCGTTTGCCACATTATGCGAATTCAGAATTGTTTAGGCAGTAAAATTATTAAAGCTTTCCTAACAACGATTTTGTTAATCACAAGCATTTATGTATGTATTTTGTGGGGTCCGCCGTATTGTCCATCCATATGTAGTACATCCTTTCGGTGCCCCGAAAACCTAATCACGAGTAACAAACTTGGCTTTATTTACGCTGAATGTCCTAGAGTTCTGAATGTTCTAGAGGTTTCATCTCTAGAATGCAATGGCTATTTCCCCACCGAGACTTGCTTATGAGCGGAAATAAACTAATCGTTGCAGTAACGGTGGGGCCCGAAGCCGGGCTTTCCGATTCGACCCGGCCCGAACACCACCAGGTTTAGACCGGGTTCGGGATGTAAATAAAATATTCGATCGGGCTAAAATCGGGTTCGGGTTAACAGATTTTTTCTCAATGGGTTTCGGGCGGGTTGCCAATTAAAATTAATTTTAATGGACGGGCTGCTGGATTAAAAAACTGGTTTGTTGTTGTAAAATTTCTTCATAGAAAGCATTCATCATATTGCTTGAATCACACCGGTTGCCCCTCTTTTTATCTTCAAGCAATAACAATTTCTGACGTACGTAATTAAGTCGTTCCAAATAGTACGCACCTCACAGCTTTAAACAAAGCTTTGTCTTTCTTGTAATGCACATCAGTATTATTAGTAACCAGAACTGGGAGTTTCCAGTCGACAATGGAATTCTCTAGCGCAAGTCTGTATTAAGTCTAAGTAAGCTCATTCTATAATGAATATTGTTATTTATTTTATTTATAATTAATTTTTGTAAATCTATTTAAACGAATAAAACTTGTTGGGTAATATTTTGCAGTACGTATTGGTCAAAATATTATAGGGCTTTTTTCGGGTCAGGTCCGGGCCAAAATTTAAAGTCGGGTTTTTTCGGGCTCGGGTCGTGCAAAAATTTACAGTCCGGGTTTTAACCGGGTTCGGGTTCGGCTCAAATCAAGTCGGGCTTTTCGGGTTGAAAATTTTCAACCAGCAGGCTAGTTTTGAATTTTCGGGTTCGGGCCTAAAATTTGGACCGGGCCCCACCCTTACGTTGCAGTTAAAAGCTGTTTGCGCAAGGATTTTCATGGGAAGATATATATAAACCTTAAAGCTGTTATAATCCTAGCCAAAGCAATGTTTCCGAGAGAAGTTACAATAATTGGTGGATCAAGTTCAGTAGAAAATACTTGATCGTGGGCTTCGTGAACATCATTAACCTCAGTGCAAATGGTTCCCTTAAATTCTTCAAGGCTTCAATTGGACGGTTGAACGCGGTATGAAAGTGTAAATGAAAAATGGAAAGGCATCCGCATAAATTTTTACGGCTGAGAAAAATCTCAATTAAATAACCCTTGTCTTGTTTTACTAGTTTGGTAAATCTTCCATGTAAAACATTTGATTTTCAAACAAGAGAGAGAAATACACAGAGCCATGGCTGTTCCCAGCCATATATAGTCTGTTATAAAGTGATACTGCTGAAATCATATTGAAATCCAAGTGGAATGTTGTTATTATCACTAAAGCTTTTATATTTCCTCTGAATTACTTGAACAACGCTGTAAAAATGCGCTTAACCTCATAACAACTTAAGTAGGAAAAAAAAATAAGAACACCGCTAAATATTTTTGTTCTGGAAAATTTACTTCTATTAAATCCTCATAAAGTAAAATGTTACAAAAATGAGTAGTGAAAAATATAGAAAACGGATCCTCAATCTGCTGCAGGGCGCAAAAATTATTGGAACAAGCCCCACTCTTTGTGTGTTGGCCATTTAATTAGCATATAAATGACAATACTAAACTTGTTGCTTTCTCACTTGTCAACTTGTTTTCCAAAGCATTCCTTTTGCCAGCATCATTATGAAATTTTCCCATACTATCATTTATAAACATTTTATAGGTATATTACATGGGCTACAAGGGAGCCCTACAACTTTGAAAAAACCAGATCATACTTACAAACAATGACAGACCCAAGAAAAAAGAAAGAAAAAAGCAAAATGAACGTGAAAAAAATACTCGTGAAAAAATAAAAATAAGAGTATCACAACACGACGACAAATTCAAATTACTTTCCACCTCCTCTGTCCAACACCGTACACAGATTATTATCATTTTTCCCTAATCGAAAATTTCCTCAAAATGCTTGTATATACACTGCATATATGAACCTTATTCCCGCCGGTCGACTATCTTCTTTTTCCTTACCGTATGTATATGTATGTGTCTTACGACCCTGTTCTCAACAGTCTTGTCGCAAGATTCAGTTGATATGAAACTTAATAAAGTAAATTGCATTCTCTTGTTTCTATTTGTCATACGTGCCACCTTCAGGGACAAGAAAAAATGGATGGCTTCCTTCACATTCCTTTTCATTAGATTATGTATGACACTTACAACATGATTTTTCCAGAACATCAAGGATCCATTTAACTTGGACACGTAGACTTGACATTTTTTGGATACTTTTTTTAGTCCCAACATGGCTCTAAATAAACCTTTTGATTTATAAAGCTAATTTTTGCTGTCTTCGGTATTTTCAGAACCTTCTTAGTGACAAAGTTACTTGGAGATGAGTTCTGGGTCATTATCAGGAAAAGAAGATGTGATTACCTTTTCGAGGGAATTGAGTGCCCAGTATGCGGATGAGAGTGCGGAGATGACGGACCCTTTTAGTTTGACGTTGGTGGTGCCAATCTTGAGGGCACTTTCGAGAACGACCACAGCAGCGGAGTAGAAGCCACCAGCAAGGAGTTCTTGGCCAATGACGGATATGACAACGAAAGCAGACTTATGTAACTTCATTGATTCCAGTTGATTAAACGTCGGCTCAAGTTTACCTTAAAAGGAAACCAAAAAATAACAAATTACTTTCAGATGTTTGCAAAATCCATTCCATTCACACCATTCCCTCGCCCATCTTGTTTTTCATCAGCACGTCTCTCATTTCTTGCAACAAACAAGTAGTCGTGTCTCTTGCCTACGGGGAATTCTGGGTCGGAGAGATAACAAATGGGCACTTGCCACTCTTTCCTGCTGTTCCTTAGATTAGCAACCAACATATCACAACTTTTCATTCTCTCTCTATTTATTCCTTTTTATCGACACTATTTGTTTTTCTCCGTAAATACATGTGTATTTTCGAAGTGTTTATGTGACTATAGTAAGTGTAGGTATGTAGCTGCAGCAGTATTGGTAGGACTCCAAGGAAGAGGATGAGAAAAGGAAGCTAAAAGACGAAAGAGCTTGTCATCAGGTGGAGACGAGAGAGGAATGCATTATTTTAATGCGTGACCCATGTCATGTGTCTTAAGGCAGGAGGAATTACCTCCACACACCTACATTTCGCTTTATTAAGGGTGGAGACACATCATTCAATTCTTTATTCAAGACCATCAACTGAACAAACACACTCTTCCTCCGAAATCCAGATTTCTTACTCCCTTCCATCTTCCATTTACTGAGTACAGTCTGATCCAAGTCTTTCCAAATTTTGAAATTTACCTCCCCACAAATAACCAAATCTGCTATACTTTTACAAAATAACAAAATAAAACTCATACTAGACCATTGAAGAAGATAGGAAAGTCCCTGCGAAGGGTTTCATCTGGGTAAAAGTAGAAATATTTCTAGTCTTAAGAAACATTGTTTTACAAAAAATAGGCGACGCTGCTGGAACACATTCCTGAGTTGGAGAACCTGTATACGGATTTTAGATTTACGTCTCGTCCAAAAGTGGTTTTATCAATGGAATGAATCATAATGGCCAACGTACATAGTCATGCAATCACAGGTGTTACAATCCATAAATGGACTTACACTTCGCCTATGCTCAAGGAGGTCCTTGCAAACTCAAACCAAACCTTAACAACCTAGTCCGAGAAAGTTCGAATAATCTTAAATGAATCACGAAAAAACTATTACTGTGGTATCTTTCGGAAAGAATCTTTTTTCAGTCAGTGAGTATTTACCTATGCATGTTCATAAGAACACCTTCAGAGGATGGAAGTACAAATTAGTGCGAGATTTCCATTCTCCTCACCTAAGGTATCATTACGGTCCATATAATTCGTGAGCACGTAACCATAAAATTACACTCCGAAAAAGTAAAATCCATAAAGTTTCCCAACTCTCTAGCAATACGACGCAATGCAAAAATAATTTTAGTCCATATTCAAAAGTTAAATAAAGCCATTCCGTGGAGTGGTAGATGGAGGAGTCTGTCTGCTTAAATAGCATTTAGAGTTTGTCGGACTTGAGAGAAAGAGCATGTTTGAAAATGCAAAATCATCTAAAAATAAAATGTGGTAAATAGGTTGGGAAGACGGCAATAAAAATTGTCGTAAAGTAGAAAAAAGGTGGGTGTGTTTGGATTTTCTCGAGAGAAAACAAATGGAAGAAAACAGTGTTCCCAATTCCCCCTTTATTACAATGGGTACTCCCATAGAGTCAGTTAAAAGTGGATGTTCACGACGTGGGCCCAGGAATTGATTGCTATACATAAAGTGAGCGATCAATGTTGTAAAGGAATTGAAGGGTGAGTAACTGAAGAGGAACTTTATCTGAAAAGTAAGATACACGAACGGACGCACTGAGTGCACGGACCTTTGCTTAAAACTAATGTTGATCCTCATCATTAGACTGTTAAGATATGACAGGCGATGCCCCTTACGAGAATATGAGCCCTAAAAAATTACAGGGCGGAGTGTATCTGCATATCGAGTATGAGTTCTCGAGAAAGTTAGTTATCATATAGAGGTGTGGCCCGAAACCGGGCTTTTGTATTCGGGCCGGCCCGAACCCGGTTTCGGGCTCAAAATACTGAATTAAGCCGGGTCACGAGCGGTCCGGGGCGTTATGATAACGGGCTACAAACGGGTTTGGGCCTACGTAGAGAATTTACGGTCAGGTTTTGAATTCACAAAAATTTAGCGGGCTGGTGGTGGGTCGATGGTTAACACAATACCCGAAATATTTCATTCTTGAAATAATTCATAGATGGCAAAATAGTCATTAATAACACTCACATTTGGAGAATATTAAGCGCTGCCATACGAAATCAAATCGTTTGTATAATACTCACGTAAAATACGACTTGCTTTTCAACCTGACATTCTTGGTCGTGGATCATTCAAACTTTTACACAAATTGATTCAGTCTGCATTTATTTCCAAATCCGAAAGGTCACTCCATGGTGCATTCGCTCAAATTAATGAAGTCACGGTAATTCTCAATGGAATTCACTAGGAAACAAGGTCAAGACTTGGAAAATGTAGTGTGAATTACAAGTCTTGCTCTCGTTCTCTAATGGATTCCCTCATTCATCCCCCTTAAATCACAATTTTTTACCAATAATTTAGGTTGACAAATATATCAAATCGTTCCTCTTAATCCCCTTCACCTCCACTTTAAGAATGTTTTGCAGAATCTGTTTCATTCAAAATTCAGAAAAATCTTCTGAATTTAAATGTATTTACAAATCTGCAATAACACTTATATGCACATATGTTCTTACTTCGGTTTCATTTAAACATGTTTAATGTTATAGAAAATATAAAAAGGTGTTCGCATTTGTCATTTACCACTGTCCTTCTATGTGGTTTGGAAATTTTATTAAAGTTTGGGGTTAAATTCTCTTTTATACACTGTGAAGTCTATAAAGTACAGACCGGGCTTCTACCGTGTTCGGCTGAAAAGGGTTATACACGGGTTCGGGTTGCAAATAAAATTATTGAACGGGTTTTCACCGGGATCGGGCTCGATCAAAAAATAATGACTGGTTTACGGGCCGATAACATTGACCTGTTTTCGGGCCGCGATCGGGTTGGGTATAGTTTCCACGGTCTCCTCCCGTGACCGGATCTACAATTTGGACCGGGCCACACCTCTAATCATATTAGTACGCTATCTCTTCTGTACTATTTTTCCTCCACATTCCTGCATAAGTTATTTGTCCGAAAGTTCCTGACCAAATGACATAAATTATGTTAACGTTTTGCAGGCGACACATCACCATAATTATCATCTTATGATCCAATTACACCTTGCCCCAAGTCAACTTTTTCTTTAAACCTCACATAAAGCCTTCATATTATACCGATTTTCCCTTTAAATATGCAGGGTCACCGATGTTAGCTTTTTCCCTTCCCCGATCCTTCACATTCAAAATCACATTCCAATTTTTTCACGTGTGGAATAAAAACCAGCAATTAGTCTTTTTCATCCTGGGATGAATTTCCTAGATAAACTTGTGGGAACCCTCGGTAAATGACTATAGTAGTCTCTTGAAATTTCCCATTCCTGGGCTAAGGGGTACCGAAGGTATTACAGGCATTAACTTTTGTACAAACCCACATATATGTACAAGCCATAATCAGCACAAATTGCTTTACTCTAACCACAACTTCCTACGGTGACAGTTGTACTCAAACATATATGAGACATGCTGATAAGGATAGACATATTGAAGACGAGATTCATGGGAGTGAAAAGGTACATTACTGATTGCGCCATTAAATTCCAAAAGAAATCCTCCAAAATATCTCGCATACCTTTCAGAGGGGACTTCAGAGCCGCTTCCATTAAACCACTCAAAAGCTGGCCTGATTTCGGGTCTGCGGCTAAGCCCGCGCTGAATGCTGCTAAGGCCTCTGGATGTTGGCGCAGACAATTGTGGGCTATCCCTTGCCGGTAATAGGGCTAGAAAGTAAAACATTTTCATCAATAAATTCCAATTTTCTGTACCCCAGAACAGACAATGATCGAGCAAGAACTATATTTTAAAAGTGCAAGAGGAATATTTTTCAGCTAAAATCTAAAATATGAAACCATTCAGATTTGAACTTTTTTTCATTCCATTCAACAGTCACATCTATGAAACTGAAGTGTGAATAACATCGAAAAATAATATCATTTTATAGGAGTTTGGATAAATGCAGAATAAAGTCATAGACGTATAGTGAATTAGGGGAAAGGAAGAAGTAAGTGATGATGGGGCAGAGACTTTAGTTGATACCGTTGTTATGAAAGAAAAAGAGGCCCCACAAGGGAAAACAAGTAACTTGTGTGTACATGAGAAAGCCTACGGTGAGCAACAGAATTCCCTGTCTCCACTCAATAAAAGGTCTTCTTAAACACTCGCACTCTGCACTCCATTAATCCATCCATGTATATCCGTGTATCTATCTCGAGTCCAATGGAAAAAGCATTAAGGGACCGGAGGATCCAGACCTTGCCAAGGTTGCTCACATTCTTCCCATCGTAAGGACCATAGGCAGACAAAGCACGTATATACGTAGGATCACGACGTAATTACACATAATCCACAATGACTACGACAAGCAAGATCCCAACTGAGTTTTCTTCTCCTGCTCGTGAAGACGACAACGTCATGGATGAAAGGATGATTAAAAATAGTAGTCGTTTATATTGATACTTATAGCCCAGGTTACACTGCTCCCTTCATTTCAAAGTACCTAGATAGCATCCCAACTTCCATTGCGTCTGCAAGATGCATACAGGACAAGAGTCTTATTGTACAAGTAAATATGTGGACACAAGAGTACGAGGCATCCTACAAAAGACAACATATCGTACCCTTCGTGTTTCACTGGGGACACACGCGGTTTGTTCCTTTGTAAAAGCAGCATGATGCATGCTTCCAAGAGCTACTGGAATTTCCATTATTCCATTATTATTATTTCCACTAATTATTTCATTTTAATTCATCGATCCGTTCCGTTCCATCCATTGATGCTCATGCATTCATGAGTGGAATGTGACATACTATCCTTTCATCGAGTTGTGACACTTGGCCGTTACTGACGTGACAGTTTTTACTAGCAACGGCAACGATTGGCTGCATTCAAATTTTTACTCGGCTTAGCCAATAGTACGTAGCAAAAACTCAGGTAAAGTCAAATTGAAAAAGTATCACAACTCGTTGAAACGGCAGTACAATACCCTCCATCAACCCTCATGTCTTAAATGCGACCATATTAACTACCGTGCAACCCATTGTTCTGAAAACTACAACATACCAAAACAATTATAAGACTCTGATGTGTCATGTTAACAACTGTGAATTCTGCAGAAAAATCACAGGCACTGCTCTCATCCAAAGGTATGCAAGGGAAAGGGATAAATTCAGAATAATCTAAAGTATTCTAAAGCATTAAATTCCATGATGGTAACAATAAGTGTCAGCTTAACTAATAGTATGCTTGTTCGACGGAAAGTGCGAATGATAGTAATTTTTTACAATTCATACCCAGTTTCAACATAAAGTACTTCCTCGTCACACGGCATGTTCTGAGTAAATATAATAGTATGTAACAAGAAACAGTCAGATGCTGAATAATAATGTTATCTTAATATGCTATTGAAGCCATACCACCTGGTTCGCAAACAGGGTAATTCAAAGGTGTGTGATATACATACAGCTTCCTATCAATCGGGATTTTATTATCGCCAAAGATATCTCCCATGATTTGAACGGTACCTCATTGTAAATAAGACAAGAAATAGTATTTGTCTTCATACACCATTATTGCGTATTAATATGATTATAATATTATTATTTACAGGAAATATTGATTGTGAAAGTAATAGTTATGACATTGTTCGTTAGCCGCAGCAATTAATTCAGCAGCAATTGAAAAGGTAAGAATTCCGATGATACTTGAAGTGAGAATGATTACCAACAACTTTAATGTCTTTAATTTCTTGGCAAATGTCCACGGGGTGAACTACTTAGGAATAACAGGCATCATAGTATCCGATCCCTATTAGCCGAAAAATTAAAAGACAGAGGCTATAGAACTGAGGAAGAGATCTATTGCGAGGATATTCATGGAGCAAGTAGAAGAGCGGACATTCTAGCTTACCATCC
>JAQFXU010001949.1:0-24141 GCA_034693705.1 Spatulosminthurus flaviceps | reverse complement strand
ACTATATTAGGCAATGGCTGTTCCAAATTAAATGCATGAGTGTGAGCACGTCTGGGTGCTGGCAATGTTACGTGCGGTTGCCCATAACCGGGACATGGTTCCGCATTATAGTCTACTCCTTGATAAATGTATGGTGGTGCATGTAAACTGTACGGAGGTGGAGGGGTATATGGAGGCATATAGTTATATGAAGGAACATTAACCTGTGGATTATTGTTAGGAAAATTAAAAACCGGGGGGTTATATTGTTGCTGAGGAGCAACTGTAGCTTGAGGAATATATTGCTGCTGCTGCTGGGGCTGATTATTTTGCCTTGGCTGCTGCTGGCGCTGGGAATCATACCCGCGACCATTGCTATTATTCCTATAATTCCCGTTCTGATTTCTATTGAAACCTGGGGATTGGCTTCGATTCCGGTTGAAATTCGAGTTCCTATCATTATTATTATTATAGTTTCTACCGTTATTATTGTTATTGCTATTTCCGCTGTCTGATCGAGTAGCTGAATTGTTCCTGCTATTCGGTTGACTATTGGGATTATTATTATTATAATTATTTCCTCTGAACTGTGTTCTCCCTCTATTTTGGAAGTTACCGTTAGATCCTGAGTTCTGAGGAACTCTTGGCGGTGCTGATGGAGTGCTATTAGATTCTGACTCCATAGCATAACAATAAGCAGTCTCTGTCTGTTGTAAGACATTGACTCCCGCTGGCCTAGAAGGACCTGCGACACTAGAGGTAGCACCTATATTACGCTCTTCTTCCACCTGTCGAAAGATTCTCCTAATTGTGTCTGAGTCACACGCCGTAGGAGCTCTTCCTAGCACCAATTCATTCTCTTCCAAGCGTCTAGCCGTAGCTTCTAACGCTGCTTGCGTTGCCGCTTGTTCATGAAAGAGCATGTTATACCATTTATCATTGAGTCCCTTTCGAATGAGATGAACTCTTTCTACTTCTGGGATCTGTAAATTAGCGCGCGTAATCATTTGCCTTTTCATCATAATGTAATTCTTTACAGATTGTGTTGGGCCTTGAGTGTATGCTTCGGCTTGCGCTCGAAGAACTGCTGGGTTAGGTGCGAAATTTGCAACAAAATCCCTACGAAACTGTGGCCAATCTAAATGAGCCCAGTTCCTATCCTGCTGTCTATCCCCTTGGACATTATCATTAATCCATGATTCTGCCCATGCACTATAAGGTTCCTTCATGGATAATAACACGAAATGAACCATTCTCCTAATAGTATCTATGCGTGCTCGTGGGAATTTCGATTCGCAATAGAGCATGAACCTCTCAGGGTCATCTCCATCCGAAAAAGTCCACGGAGCTGGATCTGTCATTTCGTCGTCGTCGTCGTCACTTGCGACGGGTTGAGGAGATTGATTACGTGCTGGTGGGGTATTAGGTGGGGATGGGGTACCTGGTGGGTTATTGTTGTTGCGGAATAAGTTAAAGTTATTGTTACCACTATCGCTGGAAGAGGAAGAATCTGAAGGATCAGAGTCTCCCGGATCAGGGGGGTTTTGACCTAGTCTAACTCCTGAATTCTGCGGTTGTGGTACTCGCTGTTGTTGTTGTACACGTGGCTCACTATTTAAATTATTACTGCCTGCCAAAGCATCCGCATTCGAAACGGGTACTTGTGTTTGCACTAAATTGGCGGCACGATTTCTATTTCGTAACTGTTCTAATAATCTACGCCTTCTTCTATTACTGACAGGTTCTCCTAAGAAATCACTATCATCCGTATGATCGGATGAGTCTGAACTTAATTCAATTAATTCTGGTTCTTGCCTAGCGGATACGGAGCTACTATTAGCACTGGTTGTAATAGGAGGTTGTAAGGGGTGGGGTGGTTGTAACCTTGAAGGTGATACTTGTTGAGGGGAGCGGGTATTAACTGTCGCTATTAGATTGTCTAATGCTCCAACTAAACCGTCGATTGGATTCCTAGCCCTGCAATTATTGTTATTGGGCCTGGTTGTGGCTGTACCTGTCGCTCCACTGACTGGGGTATCGGGTCTAATGACGTTTAAATCCCTTAAATTCACACTCCTAATTATTGGTCTATTATCCCTGCTAGCAACGAGATCGTCGAAATATAATAAAGAATTGTTAGAATTAATTGGGCCCTGTGGATTTGTTCTATTGTCTCGAATTCGACCTGATACTGTAACTGCTGCTGTATTATTTGCAGTTATTATCGCGGTTGATACACGTGAACTTACGGGGGGTACCTGTGTCACTATTTGCCTAGGTAGTCTAGGGGGTTCCACTGCACTAGCCCGTAAAGCTTGTTGTAATGGCGTGTATCTGTCGCGAATTCTCTGTTCGGGATATAACCGGGTATCAGTTCCACCTGGTTGTCTATTCACTTGACATATGAGGTTGGTAACACTCGGTCGAATGGACTGGGGAACGGGTCGACTTCCGAGTATGCGGGAGGAGGACCTGGATCACTACTTGACACTACTGGAATCTGAGTTAGATTACTCTGTTCCTGTGGGTTTTGAGGGGACTAACCTAAATTTGAAACTGTAACTCTTGCTACTGGAGCATTAGAGGGGGTCGTCGTAGTGTCAGGGTGTTGATTAGAGGTGGTGGTAGGCGGATTAGATATAGAAGGAGAGGCACGTGTGTACGTAGATGATACAGTAACTGTATTCCCTATATTCGCAAGTCTTTGTGCTAATGTACGTCGAATTGAGGGTGTCATTGCACGTCTCAATATAAATGACGCATGATTTATTTCAGCTTCGCTTAGTGTTGGAAGCTGTGTAGGATCAGATATGGTTGTTATAATAGTGTTTATGGCAGATGTGACATTTACTGTCATTGAGGATGAGGAAGTAATTTGAATTAATGGTACAATGCTCGTGGCAGTTGTTGAGGTAGAGGTGACATTAGTCGACTCATTGCTTGTCCTTGCAACTGTGCTTGGGACAAATTCTGACGCAGTTGTCACTATGTTATTTACTCGTGAGTTATCATTCTGATTAGAAATATCCTGGGTATTAATGCGCCTAGTTTGAGCAATGATATTTATAGGTGGGATTCTACCTATCAACCATTCTGGCGAATTTGCAAGTTCGTAGCTAGATAAAGGGAATTCGCGTTGGACGCTGTTCCATGCATCCCGTAATTCTATCATTTGAAGTGCTGGTCCTTCTATAGTATAGAAATCCCTTCGTACATAAGTTACAGCACCTCTATCATTTATACCTTCATTGACAATTGTTGTTAGCATTGCTCTAAGCAATGTTAATTCAGGAACGTCAATGAGAAATGTATCCTCTGAGGGATGTGCGAGTATTTCGGGTGCTTGCCCGTTTCCTCTTGGGTGCACAAATATCCTATAATGATGACCTCTATCTAATCTCTCTGGATATTGGTCATAAGCTACTGTCATTAGATTTGCAAATTCGATGAGCCATCGTCGTTGCCTTCTGGATAGAAATCTTATCTCTATTGAAGGTCTCGGAATGTTTTCTGAGTTATTATTAGCAAAACCTCCTCTTAATCCTAAATGTATGGAACCTGGATGACTACCCGAATTACTATGGTGGAATGGGATTGTGAGATTTCTAGACGGATGGAGATCTGGAAGCACTATTTGCGTTTCTGCTACATTACGTCTCCTAGGATGTCCGTCCCCTGCATTTATCGTGGGGAGAAAGCTAATCTCTTGCCCTGCGATTGCAAAGCTAGCAAAGAACCTCGGGAAGCCCATTTGGAAATTAAATTCCTGATATGCCTCGGCGAGTTCCGTCTGTCGGACTTGGGGTGCGAATATAGATACCCTATCTCCTCTAACGTACATAGCTCGTGGACGGTTCCACGGGATGATGTCTCGGAACGTTCTTATAATAGCATTGAATAAAATATCTGCGGGAACTGTAAAAGCGAGATTGAAAGGGGCGGTTTCTCCCGATAGTCTATACCTTATATCATTTGTAAATGGATCCGCGTAGAGAGTAAAATATCTCTGACTGTCATTGAGCGGGGCACAGTATACGCTAAAATGAATAGCATTAAATGCCCGGATCCATTCACGCTGGGTGACGTTATGTGTTCTAACTTGAACGTCAGTGGGGCCTACGGCCGTTGCTCTAGGGTTCATAGATGGATCCCATAGAATTTCAATCTGCCCTGTCCCGTGTTCACATGCATGGCTCATATAACGTGGCAGAAGCTGATCTCCGCTCACAGAATGTTCAAACTGAACCCGGGGTTCAGCGATCTGAGCCGTTGGATGGATAAACCTAGCCTGCATCTGTCTATGTCCGTACGGAAGTGTAGGATCTATAGGGGGTGACGGTGGTCTACCCTGTATTATATTCGCAACCGTCTGCATATGCTCTTGCATAACTGCTAAATCCCATTGCTGCATATATTCAGCGTAAGTAAATGCATGTACCGCTATAATCTGACCATCTGAACGTATAAATTCTCGGAATGGTCTGAGATTGTGTAAGGGTAAAAGTCTCCATAATGTTCTAAAGAATAAAATTTCTGATGAAACAATAGGCGTGTGATATTGACCTGGGTCATCAGTAGTGATAGCTTCCAGTGGATTCATAGTATTGTGGTTTACAAAGAAACTATACGTAGGTGCTTGTTCTGTCCCTTCTCTGTTATGCGCTTCTGCTAATCTATTAGCGAAAACATAAATCCAATGCGCTTCAGAGGGGGATATATTTATTGCAACGTCACTCGGATTTGTCCGTGTATAGCTTACGGTACCCTGTCGAGATACAAAAATATCTCTAGCGGGAAGTGGAACTAGTGTTGGTGGCTGTATGTCTGACCCACCAATCTGATTTTGTGGGGTACCTACTAAACTAATCCGTTCCGTCAGTGCCGATGGCAGGGGTGGTGGTTGACCTGGGGTCATATCCCACAAATTCTGTAAGCTCATATGATGTATTGAACCCACATTTTCGGCCGTAGCCGGGTACTGACTTGGACCTGAAGTCTCCGTCGCTTGTGTACCTTGGGTATTGTTGTTCTGTGTCAATACCTGTGCTTCCTCATTTGTAGAGGAAGGCACCTGACTCGAGGTTAGAATTACTAGAGCAGGGGTAGAATCAACTGTGACGTTAGGGTTCGCAAAACTAATGCCTATTCTAGGTAGAGTAAGATTTGATACCTGATTTTGTATATTCCTTTGTAAAATAGGGGATGGATCTGTGGAATCTATCTGTTCCACAGAAACTTGTTCTACCCTGTGTTGAGTGTTATTCTCAGAAGATTGTTGCCGGATAAGAGGAGCGAAAGGATTAACTAACGTTCCTAATTCCCCTGGATTATTTGTATTTACAGTATTATCTATCACTGATGACGATACAGTATCAATGGCTGCTATGGCAGCGTCAGTTGAATTACTTCCGAAGCTCTCGGGAAAAGAAGTAATTTCAATAAGGGGTATTTCCGTAGAAGTGGTGGGTATGGAAGGGGTAACGCTCTGTATGTTCTGAGTGTCTTCTCTTGGGGGAGATATGTCTCCGAAGAGTCTTTCCAGTATATCGCCTGTGTCTTCGCTCTGAGCGGAGCGCTGACTTGTGATTTGAATCTCATTTGCTATAACCGTTTCGCCTGGGTTTTCGCTTGAAGAGCGAGAAAAATTAAAATCCTGACTATTAAAAATTGATTGTCCCAATCGTGGGGTGTCAGTTCGTTGATGTCTACTATGTGAGGCTCTCTCCTCAACTTGAGGTTGGGGATTGGCCACATTTAGACCTGAAGCTTGTGCTACTTCAGATCCTTGAGAATTTGTAGAAATATTAACCTGGGCGAGAGGGCTTGCAATTGTACTTGGATTAGAGATTGTATTTATTGTCTCAGTTTGAGATGCAATAGTTGTTGGATAGGCTGGAAATAAATTCCGTACTGGAAGGTCTCTATTTGTCGGATGTATATCTCTATTAATAGCTGAAGAATCTAAGGGTGGGCGGGATTCACCATCTCTAGTGCTGGATGGGGGGGTCAAATGATGCTGACTTAGTGTTGGGAACTCAGAGACTTGTTCTGGTTTGGATGGGGTAGTTGCCTTGGCCTGATTCGGCGAGGGCTGATGTTGCGAAAATGCTACTGCGTTAGCTACTAGTTGCATATCCCTGTTAAGTGAGGGGTCTCTATGACTCGGGTCATAGCTAACACTGGAAGATTCCAATGAAGGAATTCCGTTAAATCGTCTAAAATCCTCACGCGTCATAATAGGGATCGTAGCTTCTCTCCCATCTGATCTCATAATGGTGACCATTGGTCTATCCCATAAATCTTCTGTTATTAAATTCGCATATACCGCCTGTAGGAACTCTAATTCGGGTACGAAGTAGATATAATGTCCTGGACGGTGGTCTGCAAATGTTTGACCCTGTGAGTCTAAATAGACTCTATAGTATAATCCCTGTTCATGCTCATTAGAAGGTAATGTACTCCTTCTAAGTGCTAACCCTAATTCTTGGGCTACTAGAGCTAACCATGTAAATTGATGTCTATTTTCGTAATGAACTACCATACTATTCCCTGGGTTTGCCTCTAGTTGACCTGGGACAAAACTTCTCCTAGCTGTGACTGTGGCTATGCCTGGTGGTAAATCAGAGCCAGGATTGGGGTGTAATAGTAGTTCAGTGTGGGGTACATTATTCGAGTGCTCAAGTTGTATGTCGGAATCGTCATTGCGTATGTCATGTGGTGACGTGTCCCCAAATTGTGAGTCTCTCGAACCACTATATTGACTGGAATGGTTGTCTAAGTGTTCGGGCTCATTGGAAGATTGGGATTCCCTAATTGATACATTAGAGCGCCGAGCGTCTCTAATTCGAGCAGGTATTGCTGCTGGCGTATCAATCTGTTGTTGAGTGGAGGTCCCTATTGGGGTACCCATATGTGGGTGTTCACTCACTTGACTTTCCGATTCCTCCGCAGGAGTGGAGGTTCTAGGAGTCTCCTCTTCTGTTGGAGTAAGAGCACTTAGTTCGAATGGTTCGTCGAGGCTTTGAAAGCGAATTGAGTTATGTGACCAACCAACTTCAAATAAACTAGCTATTGGTGGACCTGAAGGAAAATCTGGACCTGCTCTAAATCTAGTGAACGCTATCCATGGTGGTCTATCTATTACATGAAAAGTTGGAGAAATTGCCGTAGTAGGGGCTCTAAGTGTTAGAGACCTGGTTTGCAATAAATGAACTATAATCTCATCACTAAGTGCATTCATATCTGTGACTTGAAGTGTTCGGACAACTGAAGTCCAAATCTGTCTTAATTCCGTAGCTGTCCTTGCTCTATTTAGAGGAGGACCCCTGATGTTAGCATTAAACATCTGATGGGACCATACTGGAATAGCTAAGAATTTGTGATGAGCTATGTAATTGATAATTTCAAAAACACCATTTGGTTGCCTATTAATTCCAATAAAATTCTCTATTGTATTAGGAGCAGATAAATCAGGAAGCTGTGAATCTCCATCGTGAGATTCTCTATCTGAGTTAGCTGATTCTTGAGAATTATTCTCAATATTTACTATAATTAAGTTATTTTTATCTAAATCCGCATTATTGTCACTCATTGTTAGTTGTGACTGGTGTACCCCAGTGTCGGCACCGGGTAACGCCGGGGGTGGGGCATCCTCCACCTCCGTGTCATCCGAAACTTCCGTCACCGGGGTCAACAAATGACCTTCAGTTTCTGACCGGTTACGCCGAATGAAATCCCTCTCCGGGAGTAATAATTCCCGAGGACGAACCATTGTTGGCGTGGTGGTCGCCACTAAAGTTTGTTCCGCATCATTAGCTTCTATTACAGTAATTTCTTCAAATTCCCCTCCCAGTAAACTGGCAGCGGAAGAACCCCGTGATTCGGTCTCGTTCGGGGTAGTTATAACTTCAATGCTTTCAGTTGTATCCGTGCCTGAAGTCCCGACCGGAGAAACAACTACTTGCCTAGAGTGTTCCTCTCGGTGGCCAGCGGCAATGGGCTCATTATGAGCTAATAATCCACTAGAACCTTCATTGTGTGTACGGATATTCTCTTTATTTAATTGATTATTATTAAGTGTCAATAACACCACTGGCTGATGTTGCATTGCATCAACAGTCATTGCGGTCTCTCGACTAGGAATAGGATGGGCTGGCAAGGGCCCAGAGTTAGGTAGGTTATCATCTTGTGGTACTGTTCCAAGTGGACTGGAATTTGTAGATACAAATCCTCGTACCCGGGAATTCGGTTCCCGATCGGAGCGATCAGGAGACCTACTTCTATCAGCGTTTTCAACGTATGATCCCCTTGAGGTGTCATGCTCATCATCTGACTCCCTCAAGTGTCGTCGTCCTCCTGAATAGGAGAGCGCGTTCGGATCAAAATTTAGCCCAATGTCAAGCATTGGTGGGCGAAGCATAGTGTAAGTACCATAGGTACTCACTGACAGCCTCGGCCCAAGGACAGGGGTGGGATCTGTAATTACAGATTGGTCCATTCCAAGTCCTTGCATCGTTTGAGAATTTTCATTCTCGGGCTCATATGCATCATGAACCGTCTGATTCGTCCGATTGGACTCATCTTCACTAATGACTGTGATTGAAACCATAGGGGCTGTAGTTACAGTTCCCTCGGGATCATTCAAGGTTACCACTCCAGCTGTAATTACAGGTGGTTGGTTCCCATGGTCATTCTCAGTAGTGACTTCAGAAGAAGTTGCCGTGGCAAAGTCCTCAACATTATGCTCGCTACTGGTGTTTTTTTCAAGTGGGTTTGAAGGATCCGCAAATACGGACGCGTCTTCACCACCGTCACTGGTTAGATCCTCGTGAGTAGCAGTTCTGAGAAGACCTGAAACTCCGTGAGGTTCTATGGAAGCATGAGCTTCCCCAGTACCCGAGAGTGTCTCCAAATGGACCTCTCCCGGTGCGGTGTTGTTGGGGTTCGCCCTTGCGGGTGTTTCCCTACGTGTGGATTCCATGGTTGAGTCATCAGTGGACCTGGGGCGTCTCGTCCGGACTGGGAGGTCAGTATGATGGTGGGTTATCTCGTGACCTCGGTTACGAGTCCTCCTATGAGTCCCTTCTCCATGATGGTGAGAAGGATCCTGATGATGAGAAGACCCGTGGTGTCTAGAGGAAGAATGCCTCTCGTGTCGGGACGACGAATGCCCGTCCGTTGGCCTAGACGAAGAGGATGAGCGATGGCGTCCGCTCATAATTCTTAGAAAAACCCAACTCTGTTGTTAACTCAAATCAAAATTCAAATGTTAAATCCAGTTCAAAAATAAAGAAACAAGTCGTAGTTCTCAATTGTAATTTTGAGAATTTCCAAAATCACGAGTAACTTCCAGAGTGAACATGGAAAGTTTCTCTTTGGCTGAGTCTCAATGGTGGGGAAAACTTATACTAACTTATCTACGCCTCAGAGTTAACGTGAGGGTAGTACGGGGATGAAAATTTCTCAGCTTTAGACTTAAGAAATTTGCATTTGCGGGGGTGGACTGTAGAGTAAACGTACAGTGCCAGCATTTTACACACACACATACAACCGTGGAGTACTCCCACCGTCATTTCCTCCCGTATAGTTAACATACAAAAGGGATGAGGGCCGGGGTTCACTGGAATTACCTATTAAATGCGCGTATACGCCCATCGTGGAAGATTCAACGTATACGCCTACTACCAGAAATAGGCAGAGCAAACGTACCTATCTCAACTATACATATAGGAGTAGGGGAAATTATCGTGGTAATTTCGCATGAAAAACACAATTATGCCCGGGTTTTATCCACGGGATCTTTTTGAAAGATTGAGAAAAGCAGAGTTAACATGACCTTTTCTCTGTTCTGCTCAACCCAATGTGAGCTAGAATCTTTGGCCCCATATTTTCTGTACAAGACCCAGAGTTAACATGAGCCTTGTAATTTATTACCCTGATTTTATGAAGTGGTGGGCCTTTCTTCAAGGCTCCTATCCCGGGAAACAGTAAAATGTATCCCCCAGGAAAACTGGTTAATTGACGTAGATTTTGCAAATTATTTGAATTGATTTCTTAAAAATTAAAATTTCTTTCGTTTAGATTCCTATCTAATAAATTTTCCTTATATTAGAGACTCTTTCTGACTAACTGCTTAAAATGCTAAATTCTCTTAATCTTCTAACCTTAAACTAAAAGTAAATGGCAAAAGAAACCACAACAAAAGCGATTTTTCAGTCCTGATTTCACTAAAATTCTCTAAGATTGGCACTAAAACCCTTACCCTTTGATTAACCTAATATCGGATAAAATGATCGCCAATCTCCCTATGAAATCCTATCTTGACCCTACCTTCCAAACCGACTCGGATCAACGATCAAGGGCAGATCCCATCTGGAAACCACCATTCTATCCTATACCCTAAAAATTTTTCTCGGGGCAGACGCCTATTTTAGTGCTTCTCCTAGCAATCCCGAGTCCTCCTACCTAATGTCAGGGGTAGACCCGTCATTTCAACCCGATTCACCACCCCTAACGGTGATAAGAAAACTCTGCATGAAACCTACTGATGGCGAATTAGCGAAATTCTAAACCAGGAGTCACATTTCTGGCAAGAAGTCCACTACTTCCTTATACTAAACATTCCTGTTCCCTCAGTACAGGCGAACTCTAAGAAATATTCTCCCGTTTTGGTTCCTCCGAGTGGGGAGCCCACCCGCATGTACATATTCCTGATTGCTTTTTCTCCGAGGATCAGGCATCCCCGCATAAAATATGATTCTCATGGCTTCCTTTATCGTCGCTTGGCTAGCCCTACCTGTCACCTTCTGACGGACTCAAGAGTTAACTAGCTAATCTAAAGGTTCCACTCTTAGATGAATTCTAATCTTTTATCCTAAATATTTCGGCGAATAGTTGATCACCCAAATCCTAGACTCGAATGATAATGCACCAACCCTACCTGCTACTTCTGACTAGCTCAAAGGCTGGGGTTCACTCTGATCCAAGATTCTCATCTATTCCCTTTACTCTATATTTCGGATGCATAGCGGTAATCCTAGGCTTGACCTGTTTAAAAGCCGTTTCAATTAGCGGGCGAACCTCCTAAGACCCATGCAACCGTGAATTTTTATTAATAATGACACCTACCTATTCCGTCTGCTGAATTCAAAGTGCCATCCGGGGAACCCTAACCCCTGCGATTAAGCCATTTTATTAAGGTCAAAACTCCAAAATCTATGCCTACTAGGTGTGACCTAGGGCCGACTATGCTCCTCTAACTACTGTGGAAGGCAAAACCCTATTTCTAGACTCTACTTGTCGCAAGGCATCCCTACCTACAGAATCGACTCCGCTCAAGAGGTAACCTAAGCTTTGTCTAGAAGGTTCCTGCAATCCTAATGAATGTTTCCCTTTACTTCCTCGGTGAGAGGGACCCTCACCCATAAAAGTATTCTGGTTTCTTTGGTTCCTCCGCCCAAAAACAAGCTAAAAAGGCGCATAATTTGTTGAGATTTAATTCCTCCGTGTGATCTCTCCACACGCATAATGTATGATTATTCTTGGTAAAAGTCGCTATATAACCCAACGGCTAATGTGACCAGCCGTCTGGGCTACTAGTCACTCCTACCTTTACTAAAATATCTAACCTGTGATTTATAAAGCCGTTTTATTAAAGAAAAACTCCTAAAACTTATGCGTAAGCCGTTTGTTAGAACCTACAAACTCCTAAAAGGTTATGCTAAAAAGCCGGATTTTTAATTATATGACACCTACCTGTCAAATTCAACTCGACTCAACGTGCCATAATGGGAATCCTCAGAAACCCTAGCAAAAAGCCCCCTTTATTTGCCGAAGGAAGGGTCTAAAACCTGTTGCCAAACTAAAAGCCGTTTCTCTTATAAGGTAGAAACTCCTAACCACCTATGCAGTGCCAATGTGTGAATGTTAATTATAGAGGCAGCATTCGTACCTATGCGGATAAGCCGTCTTATTAAGGGAAGACTCCTGAAACCTATGCGTAAGCCGTTTGTAGAACCACAAACTCTTAAAGGTTATGCAATAAGCTACGGATTTTTGTATTTTTCCTACAATTCCTACCAGGGATGCGACTATTCCCTGTGTCACTATAGGAGGAAAACCCTCTAAAAACCCTGCGATAAGCCCCCTTTTTTTGCCGAAGGAAGGGTCTAAAACCTGTCTGCCGAACTACAAGCCGTTTCTCTTTATAATTAGGCAGAAACTCCTAACCCCCTATGCAAGCAATGAGATCTCCTATAACTAGTTATTGCTATAGGGTGCTAATCTCATTCACGTCCCGTAGACTAACTTCTCTACAGGAAAGGACGAAAACATAAAATTACCGAAATAAAACAAAAACGAGAATACAAAAACAAAATCAAAAACAAAATGTTTCATTCAATTCCATTCATACAAGTTGAGTCTTCTTTCGCCCTTTCGAGTAAACATTTATAATGCTGGTAGCGTAATGAATTTGTTAATATTGAATGAAAATCGGAAACTATCTATTAAATTCACTACTTATCGCCTCAGGGTGCGCAGTCCTAAAGTTCTATGTAATGAAAAATAATAGAAATAATCCTATGAATTTTGCTTAATTTGTACGTAACATCCTAATTAATTTTGATAACACCATGTTATTTTAGATAAAAACATCCTAATTTCATTATTATTCATTATATTAAAACTTACACCATATATTGTTTCAATAATTTACTTAATTAATTTTTCCTGAGAACATAGAGAATTGCTCATAACGTCATTTTAATTTTTAATTAACATCCTAGGATTTTGCATAATAATTTCTCATATCACCAATGACACCATTTATTTTTCCATAAATCATTTCCATAATTATCATTGATTAAATTTTCATCCTAAAATTTCATAGTATTACTCAATGCATAAATTTTTCACTCATTTTCCGATAATTATTATTATCCTGCATGGGGAGCTTACCTCTCATGGTTGTGAGGGGCTCTCGTCCATGTTGAATTTTTTTGTGGGTGGTGGCGCCAGTGTAGCCGGCAGCCACGCCCATCACCAATTACTTGTTTCTCCTTGGTGACTATCCAATGTGACTCTGTAAAAAGTCACCTTGGATTTTCCTTCCTAACAAAGGAATGTCATCTCAAGGGTATTGATGTCACCCTGGGCCCATAACTGTCGCTATGTGCCCCGATGACTGGTGAATTCATCGAATTTCACATACCTTTTTCAGCAATTTAAATATTTATTTGAACGTTCACTTTATTATTTTTTTTAGAAATTTCATGACTATTCCGATATAGAATTTGACCTTGTATGGTCGACCATTAAATACATACCCATATTTTAACTTAATGTAAAAATGAATGATTTCGGAAAAATTGGACTTATTCCGATTTATGACCTGACCTCCATGGTCGGGTCTCGAAAAATAATGATTTCTAAATTTTACTTTGAAAACCGACTAAATTTGAAAAATTTATATTAGTCCGTTTTGGAATTTTAATAACCCCCCGATGGGGTTCTGTAAAAACTATGACTGAATTAAAGAAGATTTGGGTAAAATGGGGATTGACAAGATTTTTGAACAACTTTTACTTAGTCCGTTACTGAAAATGTACCATTTCTGGTATTTTGCTGAAGAATTTTACCATTTCTGATAATCTTCACTTTTCTAAATAATTTCTGGGGTTATATAAAAAATTGTAAAATTTGTATTTTGTCCGATTTTTAATTTCAACTTTGGAAAATTTTACCATTACTGATATATTTTTTGAAAAAACATTATTTACTTATTTGAAACTGAGGAAAAATGGAAAAATTCGAAAAATATTGTCTTATTCCAATTTGTAACCTAATCGAATAATTTCTATCAATGATTTGTTCAATCATTTTCTCCCAATCAAAAAAAAATCTATCTTATGGTTATCACATCCCAAAAATTCCCAAATTTTTGCAGGAGAGGTCCCTGTAATATTTTGGACTTCAAAATATTTCGTAGAATAACACCATGTGAGATCTCTAATGGCGTGGGTCGTTAGACTTAGCACATTATCTGCCCGTAAGTTCTTTTGTGGGTCCCTATAATGATGTCCGCCAATATTAAAGAAACCTTCTCCTGAGATTACCAATGGGTTGTCCGAATTTGTATAATTTATTGATAAAGAAATAAAGAATTCATTGACTTACATAATTACTGCTTATTATTTACCGAATTGTTGTATTACACATTATTCTACATTATCTAACATTACTCGACAAATCCTAATGAGGCGAGGTGTTAAAGATAAAGGATTTGGAGATAAACTTATGATTAGAGGAAAGGAGTCTATCTCCCATGTTGTGAATACACCATGAAGAGATGCATCTAATCCAAACCCCATGAGTTCTGTAATTACAGATCAACGGTGAGAGGAAGAGATCATTCCCCGGATTTATAAATATAAATTCCGAAGGAGTTTCCGTGTTCCAAGAAGGAGATGGGAATATTCTCCTGGAACAAAGGAATAGACTTCCCTATTCTTATTCTAACACTTGTTAACTTGAGAGAATCCAAAATGAGACTCACTATAATTTTACATAGCTCCTATGATTACAATGCGTTTCTGTATTCTTTCTTTGTGTAGTGGTGGATTGTTCTGGAAAGATGTGAGCTTCAGTTGACGTGTCTTGAGTTGACTTGATGAGGTGGCAGAGATGGGACAAACTGTCACAGCCATGCCTGAATAAGACTGTGTCACTGAATGCATGCAACATAATGTAACTTATTGGTAACAATTGATAAAAGATTGTAGTACTTATAATATTTATGTACGCTAATGTATAACTATATGAGAATCTGAAGAAGCAATGACAAATGATTGACAGGGAGGATTATTGAGGAGATTAAAGGGTTGAGGTGATGGAGGAGATGAGGTGATGAGGTGATGGAGGTGACAGTCGAAGGCTGGACCCTCACATTCCTCTTACTAGGGAATCTATGAGCGTCCTCGTCCATCCGGATTAGATGTCCTCAGATAATCTTCACTGTTTTCTTACATTCCTCTTTGTTATGGGTTGTTGGCGTACGCGTCCTTGTTTTTGATTGCTTCAGGTGTTTCTGGTAGTGGTCGGTCAATCATGTTGGATGGACTTTTCTTCGCAGCGGCCGGAGCGTAGTCTCCTACTATTGCGGGTATCTCATATGCTGGTTCTGGACGATGTCTCCGTCCGTAGCGGTATGATCCTCCATAATAGGTGGAATTACTGTTGTAGGCTCTCCCTCTGGATTTGTGAGGTCGGCGTACAATGACCGCGATGATGACGGATACGGCGATGAGTAGGCAAATAAAACCTCCAATGGATCCGAAAAATATCAATTTGTCCTCGTCGTCCAGTTGATTATTGCCGTTAGAATAAGAAGTAGCGGCGTTGCGAACAAGTTGGCCTGGATCCATGTGTAGGTGAGTGTTATTAGATATAACATTCCCGTCAAAGTATTCAGCTGCTACCAAGGCTCCTCCGAAAATTAAAGCCGGTATTGCGCGATATAACCATGCCTGGGCCTGTTTCATTTTAGATACGGTGGCCAAGGAACTGGTGATAGAGGCCGTAGATCCTCCCGTCATTGGATTGGCGAACATTCCTGCCCCGATTATTCGTCCGGAGTCGGCTACCGTGAGTCCCGTGCGAGTATTAGCTAGTGCCATGGCGGGTTGGGCCACTCGTGGTGCAAAGTATTTGGTAGGTGGGGGATGTACAGTCTTTAATGGGAATAACACTGGTCGTGGAGCTTCGAAGATAACTGGCTTAGCAATCAACCGTGGTACGTCGTATATTTGTTCCATGGACTGGTGATGTTGTAGCTTGAAGAGCTGGGAGAGGAATGAGAATGAGGAAAGGAGTTCACTGGGCTATATAGTGAATATCTAACTATGTCATTCTTCGTATCCTATACAATACCCTTGATTATTAGGGGTCATGAAGTTGTTGAACTCATATAAGTTACTAACTATTGTACATAAAAAATTTTGTTTGTTTACATAATTTCTCGTGAATGAAAATTTCTAACTTATTTTTCCTTATAGCTATACAATGCCTACTGTTATTGACATTGTGTGAATAATTACATTGTGATTGAAATTTGAATAAAACGATTCTTCAATCCTAGCATTTCAGTACATTTTTTCATCTTCGCTAGAGATTTATCTGTTAGATAAATCCTGAAATTCGTAGTTAATTATTTCATATGAAACACCCATATATAAAATATGCTTTACAAACATTATCATTTCATATTGTTAATATTAACATTGAATAAAATTTACATCTTATGATCTTTTTCTGGAATGTCATACCATTATTCATGAATTCATACTGATTGAATGGTAACATTGCAATGTCTTTTAAGTAAAGTTCAAATTGTCATATACCTTGATGATTATTACATCATGTGTCTTAAAATCTAGTCATATTATACATATTGTTTAAAATTATTAAATGCTTAGCGTAACAAACAATCCGTCGTCATAGTCCAATTTTTACAATACATGTACATATTGATGTGACGCGAGCATAATTTTTAGTAAAATTACAAAAGGATAATTTGTTATGTGTTACGTTGCTTAAATTAAATAGCTTACAAAATCTTTACTCGTTATTTCCTATGCTATAGGTCTATGCTAATGCTAAAGCTATCCGCCTATTCGATGCTGGAAAAATATTTCACGTTCCGTTCTCTCATACAAAAGTTTGCTCTATAGTTTTAACAGAATTTTCCCAGTATCGAATGAGGTACTACAAAAGAAATCCAACTTGTGATAACAAAGTGGGGTGTGATTTTCGTAAAATATACTCTTGGATGTGACATGGTAAAGGAGAAATTTCAAGTGAAATATTTCCTTTGGAGTGTCTCGAAAAGCAAAATAAATTTTTGACTATGCGGTAGCTTCTTATGTCTATATACTTATTATACATTAAATTCTATACATCTTTTATGGAGAGTACAAGTGTGTGGCGTTTCTGCTTCCAAAAAAAATAAACTCAATTTGAACTTAAGTTTCCTTTAGCGAAAATAAATGTCCCCTTGCATGACCTAACATCATTGCGGAATTGAACAAAAAGATTTACGATGGGACCTTAGGGTTCCGTGGAACGAAAAGTTGCGGAGCGTCACACATCATGTATATAACCATGAGTAACTTATCTTTGGTATACTTAGCTTTTGAGGGAAAATTCCTACTGTCACGTATGAACGACCCGATGTTCACACTGGTGAAAGGAAAAATTTTCCGTATTTATTAGCTTTAAAATTACTTATATCTATCCATCAATTGGTCTGAATTGTTATTATAAACAATTGTGTACATATTAGTACCAAAATTTAAACCATAAAATTCTTAAGTCTAAAAGTTGTCTATAAAATGCACAATTTCATACATATTATACATATCAACAATTTCCATTCCATACTTTCTCTTATTCTAACTTAACTTTCTAATCCATGTGAGGTTTATATACAGTGTTATAGGGGGTAGTGTATGTACACTTTACATCCTCCAAATAAACACCATGTATTAATATTGACAATAATCATATGTGAGTCGTAAAATTATTTCTGAAAAAATGACCATGTGAGAAATTCATGCAATATTTCCAAATTGTAACTTATTGTTCCGGGATTAGTAAGAATTACTTTCGAAATTGTATCAACCAATCCTAACTCATTACGATCCAAAAGGGAATCTAATAATACAATGGGTGAACAAAATTACCGTTGCGGTGATACACTTTCGTATGCTCCCTACATGATTGTAGCGACCGTCCTTTAAGTCAGTTCAAAATTTCCAACTTCCTTTCGGCTGGTACTATCAAGTACGGACTTTTTACAGTGCGAAAAAGAAAATAGAGAGTGATAACATTAAAGATGCGGTCAAGATTTTGAGTATTCTTTCAGCCGGTTACTTTGTAGTGATATAAAATGAACGATTGTCCAGAAAAATATCGGGAATGGAAACATTACTTTCTCCATGTGTCGATCAACGATGTTTAAAAAGGTCCTACAGCTCACGAATTCAAAATCCCATGATAATTGAACTTTCAAAGTAATAATAATCTTAATTCTATCAACAATCCGATTAAATAACCTTAGAACTGACGAAGGTGAGAAAATATGTGGTAAAAGTGTATTACTGTACATTGTTCCTAATTTTAATTTTTGATCTCAATAATGATACTTGATATTTTTAAATCGAGCATCGTTATTAAGATCTGACCGAAAATCATTCATTATTTGATAATAATTTGAAGAATCGATCTCCTGTGATCTGTGTACAATGTGTTGTTATTGTTAATGATACTTGATGTCCCTCCTCAAAGATAAAACGTCTTTCAAAAATTTTCACACGTAAAAATACATTAATTATATAATTGTCTTTCTATCTCAATTTTCTCGACTGCTTGGCATACATCGATGACATAATTGTAACTAGTATACCATGGGTCTGTGTATCTTAAAATTTACCGATTCCCGATTTCTGAATACTTAAATGATATAATTTCTGTCGTGTAATTTCCTCCGATCATACCGATGTTATTTACTCGAATACGAGGAGGACTATCACTTTCCAGTGAACGTGATATTCTACCTGAGTAAGCTAATTGTGTCTCCGGTGCGTTTGGCTGTTAAAGAATGTACTCTGTACTATTCTGATGAGAAGGATTTCCGGCAGTGGAATTCCCTCAGGCAGAGATAGAGTTGACCGAGCTTTATCGCAAAAGTGCGTGCATATTATTGCGTTATATAATCGTTACGGAGTCATTGTGTGGCAATGACCGGACAATCTTATCACAGCAAAATGCCATTTTATACATGGTAGTATACTTATAACAATGGGGTCTGGTAACGATGAGGAACTAGCAATTACAGTCAAGTCCTCTTGTCATCGGGAGATCCTGTGAGTACTTCTAGGCAAAACACTCCGAGATGTATGATAATTCTTGGTTTAAACCATGCTAACTTATATGAGCTATCTATATTTCACGACCATCAGAAATTACACAGACTGATTTTTAAGGTTGTGCGATTGAGCCCCACGGTTCTTTCAAATTGAGCTTTGAAGAAGCCGTTGAAGTTTACAAGAGTTTCCTCCGGAATACCAGTTGAGGGAACCAACGATTGTATTCCCGGGACAGCGCAAGGTTGCGGCAAGAGTCTCATCAGGATTACAATAAGTAAAACTTCTGCAAAAGGATCTCCATGTCCAGCGTGATACTCAATTCGTCACTTTAAAGGAAATTCGGAGGGGAATCTGACAATCTGTATAATACTTGAATTATATATGTATTTACTTTTATTCTTGGACTTATCCCAAATAACCCTTTGACGACACGGTAATAACCACTGCCGTTTAGCAATCCTTAGGGATGCCGTGGAATCATAAAAGGGCACAATGTGAAGGTGTGCCAATTGCAACCTGTCACGATTTGGCCAGCAGATCTGATCCGGAATAATAGCGACAAAAAGAAAAGTTCAAAACTAAGTTTTTGCACAGTGGCTAAAAATTAGCGGAATGACATCAGCGTACGTAGCGCTTGATGTTGCAAGTTTCTGATCTGTCACTTAGATCTGCTGTCACTCCTGCAAACTCGCCTTTTTGTGTATTTCAAGAGCGACATGTTCTCTCAAACTTCTTACCGGTGCAAGGTTTGATGATGAGTCTTGAAAACACATTTCTGAAGAGATTCCGAAGATTTGTAACAATTATTCTTTCAATAACTATTAGTTATAAGGGAGTGTCAAAGAATTTTAGTACTATACATCTTTTGTATAAATAAAATCAGAAAAATTGAGTAGAAAATTATACGAGAAAAATTGTATGTTACTCGGATACAAAGAAAATGTCAACGAAATAACTTTTCGAGGATGGAACTTAAGTAGATCCACTCTGGAATTTTTCCGAGCCTGGATCGGGGTGGAAATAATAAAATTTTATAGTTTGACACTTTCGTTATTAAAAAGGAAGAAATCAATTACAAAATCAACTGTAATTGTTGGGATCTGTTGACAGAAATAGCAATTGCTATGAGGTAAATACTGCTTTGAAAAGTTTCAAGGAAAATTAATATTGCTGTTATTGGGAAAATACAAAATTTTATAGTGGGGGTTTAGTGAAGGATACCCGAAATTCTCCCTGACCTGAATGGAAAAGGAAGATGGTAGGGTATAATGAACCTAAAAGGTTTCCTTTTTTCTACAATATTCCCAGTATAGATTGTAAATGGCTTGTGTTTTCCAGTGAAATAAAAGTTATTACTGTTGTCATGAATGGATTATATATGGAAAGAGAAGAAAAATGGAAAGGGTGAAGGGGTTCTAAGAAGAAAAATCCATGTACTCAATGGTACTTATTGTTGATATGTTTCTATACTATACTTAATTTTCTATATTTTATGAGATATCTCTCTATTTTATGTACACTTGTCTGAGGTAGCAATGTGAGTAGCGCCTATAAGCTATGACAAAGCCCTAAAGAAAGGGTGCCTTGTGTCAAGAGCGGTTTGTAACAGTATGAAACAAAGCGGTCATCCTAAGGGATGGTACCTACACATGAACTACCTATATAAGCGTATTATTTCCCATATGCGTATATATCTAATTTTATATCTATCTATATACTATCCATAATTTTTACATACATATGGTAATTATTACCAAGCCTGGAATGTTTTCTTTATCTAAACCCATGGGGTGAACTTCCCGAATTTAGAACAAGAATCTGAAAGTGAACTAGGCAAAGTCTACTCCTTTAACGTGAGCTTTATAGCGAAAATTTCCATTACTGGTATCTCTGATACGAAACTATGGTAGATAATTGGAAAAAAGCCAGACCAATGATTCCTTTTGGAAGCTAAATCTCGTACAGTTTCTGTGTTACGTATGCGGAACAAGAAATAATTCTTGTAAACCCGCAACATGAAGGTCTTTCTAGAAACAAATTCTACTTGGCATGGATTTCCTGACCTCCAAAGAAAATTTGTGCGAAAAAAGGTCAAGTGCATGGCCAGTTCAGAGATTACCTAGTGCAAAATAAATCTAAAAAGTTCAATACGATTTTAAATAATTTTCTGGACTTATTAACTCCTGTCCTAAGGCTCGCATTTTTACGACCTATTTTACAACTCTGTCTACTTCGAAAACAGTGCAGATATGAAATCTGAACACAAAGGATGCGATTACTTCGAAAATATCAAGGTACGAATTGAGCTAGCAAAGTTCCAAGTCCCTGAATAGATCTTCTACCATTGATACGTTTCCGAGCTTCAGATTGTGACGACAGTTTGTCAAGTTTGACATTTTTTGAAACTAGCTCGGTCACAACCCAAGTTGACCTAACTTGAACCTATCAAAGCTCCTTTTCATTGGGAGTTCTTATTCGGGTGGAAAAACCTAGTTGAAAGGAACCCTGTGAAAAGCGTTATATTTTAATTGCTGTGTTCAGTATCTGTCCCTGTGTAATATCTTGGCAAGGGTGTTATTCAACCAAGATAACTTCCATGTGAAAGATAGAAGGATTTTGTAGAAAATACATTATTAATATAATTATTAGTTTTCTTAGGGGAATCACCTCAAATAGCCGTTATGTGGCAGGGGTCACTGAGTAGGACATAAAACAGGAAACTGCAAACAGCCTTAAATATCTAAGGGTGCGTGTCTAATAGCTATCGACGGAGCAGTTTTGGTGCAAATGTACATAATTACTTTTCAGATATGCTAACTACTCGACAGTGAACCAGATTGTACTGATTCTGAGTGCAGTTGATGGAATCTGCCTAAAATATGTGTTACTTTCTAATGACTATTATGAGTTTGCGGTCTCTAATAATGGAGGACTGCAAACAATATGTCTGGATCTTGCTCATTATTTACGGGGTGAACTTCCTGCTAAGAAACTATCTTGTTTTCTATTTTCCAACTAAGTCCTGAGATTGCTAGACTTTAACTTACTAACGCAAGAAAGTGAGTGCCGAAATATTTAAAGAAAACTAATCGTTGGCTCTACAAAAGAAATAGCTGTGCGAAGTTTCTCCTATGTAAAGGCATGTTGGAATCCTTGGTATGTGTGACCTGTCCACACCTACTTCCTTGATTTCCTGATAAGCCAATCCACTAACTCAGAATGGACTTAACCGATGAATTCAAGACCAAGTAAATTCCAACTCCGTCGTTTCAAGGCTTATATGTGCTGTAAAGAGGTAAGACTAATTAATTCCTTATTATGTATAAGAATTAGTCATATTATATGTAATAGTTAATAATAAATATACATAAATTAATATAATGTTTTAGCAAGTTCATCTTTTCTGATTAGAAATTCGACTGTGAGAAAATTAATTCTTAGCCTGTGCTCTGAGTGGAGCGAGTCGGTGCTCTGATGAGTTTGTGGACTAGGGTTCCTTATGGTGGCCTTAACCTGTGAAAGGCCTGTCCGAATGTAATTACCATGACCCGTCTATGTGGGGTCATGTATCCGTATAGTCCATTTCCTCGGAGTTGGCGAATTTCCGCTTGGAGATGTTGGCGGACTAATTCCAACTCTTGTAGATTCAACATATTGGCCATGGTGGGGTTCAGTCTGTCCCTTGGGAGATGAGCCTGCCAATATGGATCAATGTCCGTCCACAGCACCTCTATATTTCGCAATTGTGCGACAAGTTTAAGGTACCGGGCTGTATATGTCTCATCCACCATATTTTCCAGAAGGTCAATTGTTATTGTTTGTAATCCAGGTTGTACCAGAGCGTCCAACCGATCGTTAAGTCTGTGGACTGGGATGGGCTGGTATGTCACGGGTAACGGAGGCGGCCATGCTGCCACTGTACTAGGTCCCGCGATTGCTGGTGCCGGGTCGATATTTCGCCACGGGTTTACATACTTAATAAATACAAGTACTGCCGGTTGGTGGGCTAAAAGTTCACGATAAATGTCGCTCTGTCGCATAGCGAGCAGGGCATTAGTAAACATAATTCTTTGGCTATGGTCGGAAATATCTACTGCATAAGCTATTCCTGGTATGGCTGGATGTTGTGTTCTATGAAAGAAACCTGCCCATCTGGGGTTAGATGAGACTATGTTAATTAATAGTCTTGGATGATGTTTTAGCTGGGCTAGTAAATGTATGACCTCCCGAGTACTTAGAGCTTCATCCAACAAGTCTGTGGCAAATGAAATGGTTCGCTCCTCATAGAATGCTATGGCAGTATCTAAGATTCCTATAAATGAGACTAAGTGTCCCTGGTGCTCTTCCGGGTCTAATTCCGGTAATGGGAATCTTTGCACTCTGTCAAACCGATTGAGGTAAGCCATGTGGTCCTCCCTAGGAGGGTCACGACGGAAAACTAATTCTAACCGAATAAGTTCGCCTCTGTTAGCTGCTAAACCTCTCTGAATCATAATTACTTGTGATTCTTCTAATCTCCGATCGTATGACAGGTCAAGGCAATAGACTAAGCTGCCTATTCTAAGTGGATGCTCTTGTAGAGTTGTTGCTCCTCTAAATATGTCCTCTGGGTCAAATACTAGTAGTCTAATGAATGGTAATACTTGGGTTTCGCGAAGGAAAGGAAGTAATATTTCTGAGATATAATATGACTGAATATTGAGTTGCCTATAGTCGTTTCCTATCGTGCGAAAAATGTCATCAATGAGTGCTGCTGAATCGAGTGGTTGTGTATATTGAATGAGAGGGCGCGTGTATAATCCTACTGCTGAGGGGGTAACTACTTCTGTTATGAATAATTCCCTGCGAGCCGATTTAGGAGGGGTTTTACCCTTTGGACTGCGTGGTCTACGCAAACCCATACCTGTGGAAGTGGAAGGGATGGAAATCATGGGAGAGATCGTGACTTCTGGTCTCTCTAAAGGATTAGGTCTAAGATCTAAATGTATTTTAGTGAGTAAAGCCTCATATTCCTTCCTCCTCCTTTTTACTGTCGCTGAAGGAATAACACCATCTGTAGTAATATATACAGCTCCACGCTCTCCTGTGGACTGTGTGCTAATAATGATAATAAATTCTGCACTGGTGTATATTGTTGACCTAATGCGTAGCGGTTATTTACACACTGGATCATAAGCAGTTCTCTTTCTTGGGTAAAAATGTCTGTGTCACGATTATCTAGCATGTCAGTGTCGAGCCA
>JAQFXU010001948.1:0-24142 GCA_034693705.1 Spatulosminthurus flaviceps | reverse complement strand
ACAGATATGGTACCATTTTTACCATTGTATTTCCATCCTTCAGCATTCATATGTATAAATTGTTGACATTCAAGCGGAATCCGTGTTTTACCACAAGAAATTATCCTGGAGAAAACTTCTCTTGTTAATTTCCTAAGTAAATAAAATCCTGTCAGAAATAAAATTAAAAGTTACCCTAAATTTGCCAGTGGACAAAGGCTGATGAGCAGGAATTGTCATTGGACGTAAGTAAGGAAAAGGTTCGTTTAGAATATCACATTGTTAGGTTTTGACGCCACTCTAAACATTTTACAACACATTCCAATGTTCCTACAAAGATTTTTCAGGTTGGGTTAACTGCAATGGATATTGAAGAGGAAAAGAAGCTCCAAGTGAGGTTGCCGTAAGAGTCTCCAGCTACAACACAAAAGTGGGAATTATAGTGGGTGAACCACTTTAACGTGATTTTTAATATTTCAATGCTTTTGAGACTGAAAGAGAAAACATAGGATGGGCACATTTCAACTCCTCCCAGTTTCTTGGATATCACTATCTGTGATAGATTTGTAGGTGAATTATTACAGTGTATTTTGTAGTATTTTTAGTTTGAAATTTGTTCGGGCTAGAAATTAATGATGCTAAAATCCCGTCAAATCACTTATTAATTTCTGGGAAAAATTTTAACACTTCCGTCTAAAATGTCGTTTGTGATTAAAATTCTATTATTAGCTTTTGTGAGATTGGAAATCTCATTGAGCTGCAAGTTCACTCACTAAGCCACAATTCCACTCTCAAATCCTTAACAGGTACTAATGAGGAGATGGGTAATCCGAAATGAATATATTCGCTCCAAATAATCCAATTTGCTAGAAAATCCGACCCTGGTGAGAAACGTCAGATGGGATTGAAAAGTCAAACATTCATATAACAATTCTAAAGGAAAGATACACGGAAAAATATTTCAAAAATCAAATTCGTTGATATAATCGGAATATAAAAGCCAGTCAAATACTCCATATTGTGTAATAAAAGTTGACAAAACGGGTGGGAACCAATTTGGTGGAAACTGTAAGCTTAAATTAAATTTTCTTACAATTAGAAGGAATTTAAAATTCCTTTGTTCCTTGGTTGTCCCGTAGGTATGGAAGAAAGATACATGCGAAAATAAAAATTGTGGGGCCCACTGAGTTTCTTTGATGGAAGGTTTAAAGCAAGTGATACTTTTTGGTTACACGCAGCGTTTACGACTTTTCACTTGCATTTTTTTGTAGTCAAAGTTTGACGCCGGTGAGAAAATTCTGGACATTTAACCGTGAAAATTATCAACAGGATAAATTTGGTTGAGGTTTAGAGGTAACATTTTAGAAAATATTTGGACGAATTATACAGCACTGGGACAGAAGTAAAAATTTTATAGGTGGCTATAAAATTTTAACTACGAAATATTCCAGGGCAAATACTAAAGCTTGTTACACTGAATTTTAAAAATTTCCAATTTTATTCCAGAAGCAGGAGGCGAAGCCAGAGAAAGTTTGTCGGCCCGTTATTCCCATATTGGAAAAATTTAAACTAGCCATGAAAAATGTTTTAATTAAATTTGACTTACTTTTACTTAAAAAAGACAGCGAAGAGGGTGAAAAGAGCCAATTTCTTTGGTTTCTTTTTTTTGTGCGTGAAGTTTCGTACGCAATTTGAATTTTTGTTGGTTAATTTTTCTATTAAAACTGAAAATTCTTGGTATTTGTTTATGGGAGTGCACTCATTTAAGACATTACTTGGAAGAAAGGAAATGTACGTGGAAACAAACAAGGCTCTCATTGACCTCAACTATGCAGAATCCTAATTTTCCTCTTGACATAATTTACGAGCCCGTTGTGCCAAGTCGGGCATTGTGCATCACCTTGCAAAAATAATTCAATTAATAAATTTGCATTATGTACGCGGCGTTGAACCTTAGCAGTATAATAGACTTTCACTGTGATTTTACAAGAAGCCATAAATGCTGAAATCCATCTGGGGTAAATTTTCTGGTTGAATTTTATCCTAAACCCATGAATTTAATACTAAATAACTTCCTTTAGACACGGAAAATATCAGTTTAGAAATTGATTTTCGCGGGAAAAGCTTGTACATAAAATGAAAGCATTTTTAGTTTATGAAGACTCAAAATTTGTAGTGAGAAAAACGGGTAAAATAGTATAGTCATGCATTTAAAAATTCCTCAAAAGTTTAGATTGTGACTTGAGACAATTTGAAATAATTTTCTCTTTTCCTCTTTTCTTACCCTTCCGGAAATATCGAATGCCGGAAATTAAAGAGCTTTTAAAAATGAACATATATGTACCAATTCCTGGGGCATCCCAATGTAAAAAATCTAAATGTACATAAAATTCTGCATTTTGCTTCAATGGTTGGTTCTTGTTTGGACTTAATACCGATTTTATGCAATTGAGAACTTCCGCTCAATGAAATGTGATGAAATTAAGATGGTAGCAAAATGGTCCAACAAAGGGAAATTTTGGTTAGTAGAATTTTGTGTAAACTCGTTTCGTATTCAATGATTGATTTTTTTTTAAATCTGGGAGTTAAAAGAGACATGAAGTTTTAGTTAAATTAGTGATAGGATTTCTTACTTAAAAGGATGTTTGAAGAAGTGAGATTTTCCGGCAAACGTTTCCATAGGTACATTTGATGTCACAGTTTAACGGCGTTTATAATTTTTAATGCTGTAGTTGGAGCATATATTGCTAGATATAGTTGGGTTGGCCCGGTTACTACCCATGCTGAGTTTCTCAGTTGTTGACTTTATGTTAACAACTGAGAAATAAAGTATGGGCAGCCGGACCAACCTCGCCAAATTCCCACCTTTTCCTTTTTCTACCTCTAACTATCCACTTTAATCCTTTCCTTTCTCCCATTCTCTCATTCTTTCTTCTTCCTCTCCCCTTTTCTCCAATCACTTCAAACCAATGACGGATCCGAACCAATCCTTTTTGGACTGGAGTCATCATCATCCTCATCATAATCATCACCTTCCTACCAAGTCACTCTCAAACTTTCTTTTGTACAGTAAGGACGCGATCCCGGAATTCTCCTGCTCTTGAACTAATTTAATCGGACTTTGAAGTTTTGTTGCTGCTTATTTGATTGAAGATTGTTGCTGCTGTTCATACTACTACTACTTACCACTACTACTACTTGCTTAAATTATTATTGTTTGCAAAAACTAATATTTTGCCTAGTTCTCGGCTTTGCTTTAAATTGTAATAAAAGCTTCTTCCTATTTTACTCAAAAGTACTTATTCCTGCTCCGCTTCCGTACCTTGATTTCGTCCATGCATACGCATTGTTTGCATTACTATGGATGGCAGAGACCAGATAACATAATTTATAAATTGAATGGCGTGAAAACGTTTCTTTAAAATCTGATTTGCCGAATGCTTTTAATTCGAACAATCCAGACAAGGCGTGTCGTGAAATAGCTCTAATAATGTACTGGAGAAGGATTTGGTTTTTTTTCAAGCCTGACAAATTGTTAGCAAAAACTCTAGTTCAAATTATTGGTTATTTTTTGAAAAATCAGAGAACTTTAAAAAGGGGTTGGAATTCAGTTTGTAACATTTTGAAATAAATTGGCCCGTATATCAAAATTTGTATCATTTTCTAGTTCGTTCCCATGTCACATCAATGAGCTCAACATCAATTCAACGGGATCTTTAGTATTGCGTCTACGTATATAATTTTCGGCCCATTACGTTCTCTTTGTCAAATTATTATTCAAAAATACAGGATTTTCAATTGCAGATATTTTGTCCCACCGAGGCTCAAAATCCTTCTTATTGCTGAAAACCAGCACTAATTTACAATCCTATCGATTTTTCTCCTTGGTGTAGTTTTATTTGCGAGCGATTTTTCTGGTCCTTGCGAAAAAAACCCTTATGCGATCATGAGCCTAACCTTTCCGTTTTCCAGATTCATCCGCCGGGCAAAAAACTCCTTCATGAACAGAAATAATTGTTCGCACATTATAAAAAGTGTGTTCAGTTCCAAACCTGGATTTGTCTGAAATTTTATTCGAAAAGGCAGGGTCATGAAAATTTAACTCGGAAAAGAGGTGATGAATGCTCATCATTTGTTATCACATAATTTGGCAATAAATCTCCCAGCATGTTTACAAAGTAAAGTATAATAATTTGAGATGAACCATTGCTAAATTTTGTATTAAAATGTTTGCGAAAATGTACTTGATATTTAGAGCTGCGTTCGGGTCAAGTAATTTTCAAACTTGACCATGAAACCTCAAGTAAATATTTCCTTCAACCTGAACTTCACACTTGGGTACAAGTACTTTTCTTTCAAGTTCAAGTTTTCAAGTATTTTACATTGGATCTGAACTTGAATGTCAAGTTTTGGGTTCAAGTAAAAAGATCTGACTTGGCCATGACCTGAGCTTGTACAAAATTTCTGTTCCAGTCTAGAAGGCGTAATTTTTACCAAAAACCCAATTTTAATTTGGTTGCTCTCGTCACTTTTATTGACCTGAACTTGACCATGAAATTTTCTTCAAGTAATATTTCCCAACTTGAACACGAACTTGACTTGAGTGATAAAATGATGGTCCGGTATAGTTAAAACTTGAACATGGCCCGAAAGGCTCAAGTACAACTTTGGGGTTACTTGAACTTGACCAAACTTGAACGCGACTTGAAAAACTCGAGTTTTACTTGAACTTGATCGAAGCTCTACTTGATATTGGCCTAAGTTTGACTTTGATTAGTTGAGCCTGGGAAACCATACGTGATTACGGGATGGTTGTACCTATTTAATTATTTAAACTATGACACAACTCACCATTTTTTCGGGAAGTCCTCATAAAATAAAATTTACTCGAAAATCCGCTGCGGTTGTCCACCGGAGATGGGATTTAAAAGTCAAATATTATTTTAAACAATTCTAAACGAAAGATACAAAGTTCTTTTCTTGGTAGGAGGTTTTAATGCTGTGATTTTTTTGGGATACACACAGCGTTTACGGCGTTTCACTTGCATATGTATTTCCGTTGTCAAAGTTTGACGCCGGTGAGAAAATTCAGTATACTTAATTAAAAGCTCACATATAAATGTCAGCTTCCTTTTCAGAAGAGGCACAAAAATAGGGAACAGCACCGTATGGACCAGAAGTACAAAAATTGTAAGTGGCTATAAAATATTAATTAAGACATTCCCGGGCAAATATTTACTAAAGCTAAGTTACACAGATTTAACAAATCTCCGTTTTTATTCCAAAAGCAAGATAAGAGTAAGGCAGAGAGAATTTGTCGTCCCGTTATTCTCATATTGGAAAATTATAAACTCGCCATGACAGATTTTTAATTTAAATTTGACTTTCTCTTAAAAGATTACAAAACTTAACTGGAGAAGGTCCTGAAGGGAGCCCAAGCCCACTATTTCTTTTTTTCTCGTGCAATTTTTGTAATACAATTTTAATTTTTAATGCTGAATTTTTTCGTATGGATAACATAAAATTGTTGGTATTTTTATGTTGGATTTAACCTCTTTTAAAGCTTGATGTAAGAAAGGAAATGCACTTGGGAACAAAGAATGGCGTAGAGGCTTTCTATGCTCCCATTAATCTCAACTATGCAGAATCCCATTTTTCCTTTTCACATTTTTCACGAGAGATTCCACAGGGACTACACAATGAATTAGCCATATTTTTGTCAACTTGGCCAGCTTGTTGAATACAAAAATGTGAATTAACGTTGTAAACGACGTTGAGCCTTAGCAGCAAACAAAATTTAACTGTTATTTTAATATAAAAATACAGGATTTTCTATCCCGGATATTTTCGCACAAAATTGCAAATTTCTTTTTGTTATGAAATGCTGAATATGATTTTGCGATGAAAAATGATGACGCGATTTTTTCCTATTACTTAGAAATTTCGGGTTTCATGATGCAATCATAATTTGTTCGGCGTCGAGCTTCAATAAAAAAAGAAAATACTCGGAATACTTTTTATTTGCTTTTTTAAACTTTGTTTCACTTGCTACATTATTTCTAGACCATCTTCCTTCATTATTTATTTTGGGAAAGATAATAATAACACCCAGCATCTTCAAGGTATAGCTTCTCACATAGCACTTAGCTAATACAACTGGCGTCGAACCTAAACCATCAAACGTAGGCTAAACTTCCTTGATGTAAATTTTAGTGTAAAATTGGGGTTTATATTTATTTTCAGAAAAAATTTCAATCTTTTTGCTTCCGTTTTTTAATCCCAATCATTTACGCATTTATTTCTAGGCCTTCTCCCTTCATTATGTAGTGACGGAAAAATAGTTTCACTTTTTCAGTGTGGGTTGACTACCATTCATCGTCAAATCTTTTAGCTGGCACTCCGTTCAGTACTCTAAGACCTTGATTTCACTATTGAACTTCGCCATGGTTAAGTTAACTATAGTTACTTTAACCATCCAAAAGTGAGCAATTTGGTGGTTAATTTAACCCTTTTTACTCCGATTTCACACGAAAATAATGGTTAAACTAACCAAATGGTTAACTTAACCATGGTTAAATCCAGTAGTGAAATCAAGGTCTAACTGTACTGTAACAGTACTCTACTCTTTCGGGCAGAATCTAAAATTATGCTCAAATCCATCTAAAAAATTGCGGAAATGTATGTCAGAATTTTAAAGAATTATTTGGGTAGAATCCTGCTGAATGATTAGCCTCATGGATTTATCCCATTTTCACTCCTGATTTAACTGGAAATGTATAGCAACAAATTATCAATTATTCATTGAGTATAGGAATTTAATTTTTTCTTTTTCAAGGGGAAGTTCCTTAATTTAGCAGTCTATTTTTATTGACAAGAACCAACAATAAATACAGAATTAATTGTTGACTGTATTTATACGCAGATTCAAATTTAAGTGGGTCGCTATAGTGGCTGGAAACTGGAAATCCTGCGAGGATTCAACAAGAAACAGGGAATTTTAAATTTTGCTCAAATCCGTCCAAATAATAATTATGACCCAAATTTGGCCCTAATCATTTCTAAGAAAGAACTAGAAAAAGATTTCAGCTCAGTTTGTCAAATTACAGCTCACTTTAATTCAAGAGGTACTTTTCTCTATTCTAGCCAGTGAATGCATAAGATGCCTAAGATTAACCAAAAAATACTGACTGGCTCTTGATTCCATCAAATGGCTTTATTTATGTGGTAGCTTCTACTATCGTTGGAAACATTTTTATACGCTTTGTCAAATTTCATTCAATTTTGAAAATATACAACTGGATCATTGAATTTAACTACTTATCCTATAAAAGAAGGAGTATCTGGGACAAAGGTCCATAAGCGGTGTCAAAGTAAGACAAACCAGCAAGGCCACCCAAACTTGCAATTGACCAGACGAGAGTGAACCAATCCAATCATCAAATCAATTCCATGGTAAAAGAGAAAATTGAGGGAACTTTTTTAAATCCTCAAATACTATTTTCCATTAATATTTGTTGAAAACTGGCTAAAAAGCTATCCGGATTTAATTTAGAACCAGATTTATTCCCATGGATTTTTTAGAGTGTCCACGATTGAGAATTGTCTGAACTGCTCAAGTTATTGTACTTGAGGTTACTCTTCCCTAAACATCGTGTTTCTTGAAAGTGTGCATTTGGTTGATTAATTGTTGTAAAATAAGATTTTTCAAATGCGTTTCATGTGACTACCAGTTTTAAATAAATTTTCCTAAATGCTGAGCCTGGACGCCAATTATTTCAATGAAATCCCCACCCTCGTTTCGCACCGAGAGAGAACGAGTAGTAAAGCCACGGTGTTTTGGAGAGAATGCTTTAAAATTGGATCATAAAAAACACCAATTCGAGACGCATGAATTCTGGTTACTACTACAACTTCAAAACCATTATGACCTTTATGAAGCATTCACAAATTCCAGTATGAAATTAAATTTTAAAAAAAAATTCAAATCCAAATTTTCTAGTTTCAAAATAAAGGTTGACCTGAAACATTCTTTTTTGATTGTTAGCAAGCACATGTAATCAAAGGGTTAACAAGCTTTACATCGATTCCAAGTTAATTGATAATAATATTGCCAGGTTTAGACGCCACCCAAAGAATATTCTAGTAATGCTTGCCTATGCATTTAAAGCTAAAACTTGCGAAAACTTTTTCCATTTTCCCCAGCCAATGCGAGGACGGTTTCAATTTTTATAGTGAAAATTGAACATTGAATTGTCAGTGAATTTAGTTTGAAAAATATGTTATCTATTTGGCACAGCTTGGCTTTGTATTTGAGTGAAGCGATATTATAAGACCGTCGAAAAAACTGGTAAATTTTCAAACACATTTCTAAATTTCGAAAAATATTAAAACGAGTCTTTTATTTTCTCATGGATGGTTCAATTGTACCGGGAAAAAAATCGCATTAACAAAATGAACAATTCAATTCCTAGTGCGTTCCCAGGTCAAATCTTAAAGTGAAGACAAATTCCGAACTGTGATAGATTTGTTTGGATATTTATGGTTTAACGCCGACTAAGCGATTCAGATCTCCTAGTCCAGGTAAACTTAGACGACAATATTATCGAGCAATGTAATCCATTGGGGGCTGACAGTGTCAGAATGATGAAGCGATTTCGGAGTGAAATTTCTCTCTTTGAAGCGGAGTGCTTTAACTTGTGTGTTGGAAATTTCAGCATCTTTTGTGCTCGAGTCACCTACAGAAATTTATATGACACGGGGTTTTAATGGGAGTTATTTGAAGTCAATTTCAATTTAAGGATTCGCTTAAGGGAGTGTGCACTTAAAATCAATTTAGACTTCGGAAGAAAATGTACAGTTGTGACACAAAATATGACCCTTATCTTTAGATTTTAAGCAAAATTTGTATCTGACGTTTTTTATTTTCTATTCTTTAGATTATGTAAAGCCGAAATATTTTTCTGAGAATTGTTTTTGTAATGTAAATTAATGAGCGTTTTGTCCACCATAATTTCCCGAGCACTCAAAATCATTTTCAAGCCTATTTATTTCCTTCATTTGGTGTTTTGGTTGGAGAGGATAATTTTTGACTTGACTATATGAAAGCAGAATGAAGGAGCGTAAGACAAAATTATTTTTGGCCTCCTATAGCAAATGAATTGGGTAGAAAATAAAGAATGGGCGGAAAAGAATTTGGAAAAAAAAAATATATATAATATTTTGGAAATATGTCTTAATCAAAAAAATGTATGTGATTTCGTGTTTCCACCTAGAAAGCACATACCGGGCTTATCACTCGGAGAACTTGCAACAGCGACGGAAAATTCAATTGTCATTTTCATTTCTCCTTTTTTGTAAAAAAAATTATATTTTTATCGTTTTACAATCTATCAACTTACACTCGGTGTTTTCACGTTTAAAATAAAAAACGGCGTTGATGCTTTTCCAAATGAAAGCACAAGTTTTACGAACAACGTAACAAGGATTGGCCCATCTAAACACAACTGATTGTCAGTTACAAACTAAACTGTTTCATTTTTGTTTATTTTAGTTAACTCATTCAAAGTTACTTGGACGAAAGGAAATGCACTTGGGAACAAACAATGGCGAAGAGAGTTTCCATGCTCTCATTAATCTCAATCAAACAGAATTCCCACTTTCCTTTTGCCGTGTTCCACAAGAGATACATTGAAAATGTAATATCGGGATTTCCATAATAAGCATGAAGGGTTTGCATATCCAAATGCTTATTATGTAAATGGCGTTGAGCCTTTACGTAAAAACAAATGTTAACTGTTATATTATAAAAAGCCAGAAATGACGTAATTTGTGTGGGAGCTTGATTTTCCTGTCCAAGTTGTAAATTTTCTGCTGGATTTTATCCTTCACCTAATGAAAATGTAGCAAAAAATATGGTTTGCCAGGCGTCAAATGTATCATTCTGGATATTGTTTTTCGTTGGAAAACCCAGTAAATTACTGGAGATAGATTTTTTCTTTTCCAAAGCCCCAAAATTTATTGTGAGAAATTTTAGCCTCAAAATATTGGCTATTTATATACAAAATTCCGGTAGTTTTAAAAATGGGTTAGAATTTAGCTTTCTAACATTTTGAAATTAGTTTCCAGCCCCTTTGTTTTCCCAGGGATAAATTTTGTACTCAAAAATAAATAATCTATCAATTTCTAGCGCCTTCCCATGTCAAATCTAAGTGTACGAACATCCTGTACTTCGATCCATAATTTATTTTTTGTCAGGATTTAATGCCGTCTAAGTGATTCAGCCCTTTCACACGTGGCAATTCCGAAAAATCATCTCTTCTTTAATTCTGATCAAATGGGAGAGGAGAAAGGCTGGCTGAAGTAACACTTCCTAAATGAGTTGTTTCCTATCTGAACCGGAGTATTGAAATTCTTGAATGAAATAATTGTGAAAAATCCACAAGTTAAAATGTCGAGTTTTAGTAATCACAACAATTCCACGATAAGACCTGAATAAAAATCATTTATTTTGTACTGTATGAGTTTGAAGTCGATAATTTATTAAATTCCGTCTTAAGTAATCTGGACCTACCAGAACATTTGGGAGAAATTGCTTTGAATGTAATAATCGGCATCAGCCTGTAGCATTAAAACCAAGTAAAATTAATTCCTACTACATTTCTAATATTTTCGCTACTACACAATGCGAGGACCTTGGAAACAGGTGATAAATTTTTTTTTTTTGAAAAAATGGTTGTTCTCTATTTCTCTGTTTTTTTACTTACGTTTAGATCCGAAGTACCGCAACTTTACGAGCTATACCGCCCAGAAATAAAAATAAGGTTATTTAGCCCATAAACCTACAAGATATGCAATATTTTAGAATTTTTGTACAATTTCAAGTAGCACAAACAGCAAGACCTCGGCACGAGCAAGGCTCTTGTGAGTGACAAAAAAATCCAAATTCCAAAAATTGTGAGCGTAGGATTGAAAAGGCTATAGAATAAAACTTTTGGAAAAAAGAATGCCGCGTATGGTTCAGGGATGACAATTCGAGTCGGAATTTCCCAATTAAAATCGGAATCAAAACAAAAAACCATTCTTAAAACGTATTTTAATCAGAAATCAATTTCGTATAAAATAGAGAATTGAAAAAATTATGGGATTTGTAATAGTTATTCCGAAACCTAATGGAGCATAAATCTCGGTAATTCACTACTGTGAGATTAAATTTTATTTCAATACTTACAACTTTCGTTGGAAATGGTATTTTGAGGACGCTATAAAATCCCACGTTTACAAAATCAAGTTATAACTTGAGACAAATCTCTCTCATTACAAAATGATAAAACTTATAAAAACTCCTGCCGGCCAGCTGATTCAGCATATCGTCGGCTAAAGTGCAAAAGGGGCTATAATTTTGGTTTTCCCATAACGTTCCGAAAATTATAGCCCCTTTTGCACGTTAGCCGACGATATTAGCCGATTACCCTTTTAAATTGGGTAAATTTAGTATTAAAATTTTTACCATTGCACTTTGCACTATTAGTCCAAACACGCAAAAAATGGAATAATTCGTGGAATTTTCAAAAAACTCAATTTCAATTCACGAATTTCAAGTTTTGAGTTAACGTGCCACCACCCACTATTTCGAGACATTGTACCCTTACAAATTGGTATCTGAAAATTTATCTGGGAAAATCTATGATTTGAAAAAATTGACTCTACTTTTTGACTCAAATTGACGTTACGCAAATAAGCATTGAAATACGTTGTTTTTCCAATAAGAACGGATGGTTTAGAAAATTGCCAATATTTTAATATTTTATAATTTACGGTTCGAAATGTCACACAAATGCGAAATCATAGGAGTTGGTGCTCAATTTTAGGCCATAGGTAATTTTTAAAAATATTTAAAAATACTCGACTTTCCCCAAACTTTTCCTTTCGGTGGGAATCCACTCAATTACTAAATCAAACAATTCCTTCGTGAGTGTATGGTATATTTTGGTGGAAAAGAACGTTGAACAGCGTGGCTTTTAAAAATTGGGATAGACTTGAAGTCTTCTTTCTTGAGTGAATTTGTAAATTAAGTGTTTTCTGAAATTATGAAGAAAATACAACAGTTTCTACACCGGTGCTCAAGCTTGACGCCAAACTACGAATTCAACATAAAAATCCAATCACACAAACACAGATTCATATGTATTAAAAAAATCCAGAGTGTATTCAAGGGATTTAAAAATTTTGCCATATCAATTTACACATGTCACCAAGTCATTAGTCCAGTTATATTCAATTTCTTGACCACAGCCCATATTTAGGCTGAGGGATGAGCCAGGACCAATACACACAGAACCAGGCTCAACTTTAAAAATACATTCGCTGAGCATAATTTTATAGGCCCAACGTTTTTTTTACCTGCGCTTTTTAATGGTTGAAATTCCTACAGCATTTTTATTTACAAAAGAACATCGAATTTCCTTTTACTGTCCTCTCACATTTCTAAGCAAAATCCAACAGATTTCTTTTTTTACCATTCAAGCATTTTCTTTGAAACAAAAACATATAGTCAAAATTTCTTCACTATCCAATTTTAATAATTATTTTTTAAACTCCGCGCAGTACCCAAAAAAATATTAATGTTGTTAAATGTTTACAGCATAAATCTGCTGCTTCCAATGGAATTGAAACACGTCAAATTCTCATTGATTCCTTTTATGCATTTATTATATCTTATTAAAAATCTCGGACAGAAAAAAAACCTTAAAACCTTAAAAAAACATTTTAAAATTTAATGTAAAAAATAAATGTGTCCGTACATTTGAGCATTTATAACAGTGAAACGAATGGAACGGAAGCGGAATTAGTGATGCTCAAAACTTGCGTGATATAAGTTAAGTATAAAATTCCAACTAAATTTTAAAAGGCCGATTTTAAAGAAAAAATTCCATCGTGGTCAACGCGGCAAGCGAAATAGAATTTTTTGTCACAGTTTGACGCCATTCATTATTTCGCATTAAAATGATTAAAAATTTTCTAACGAATTATATTGTGTTAAAACTAAATTATTAGGCTTTTCATAAGGTAAACGACCCTCGTGAGGAAAATGCTTATGCCTTATTAAACAGCTCAATTTGAAATATGCACTAAATAAAATTCAACTAAACGATAGAAAAAATTTGTTTCCTTCTTATAACTGTTCTTATTCGGTGGGAATAATGCTTATGTATAGGAGAGTTGGTTATTTATGGTATTGAATCTTCCAGTCCAAAAAAGCAAACGCATTGAATACAGTCAAACCTCCTTATAACGGCATCTCAAGGGACTGGGATTTTATGGCCGCTATAGCCAATAGGCCGTTATTGAGATGGATTTTAACATTGGCTTATATGGGAAATGCCCACGTTAATCATTGCCGCTATAATAAGAGTTCCGTTATAAGGACGGCCGTTATAAAGAGGTTACACTGTATTTGATCTGGATTTTTCATTATTAATAGGTTCTGGAACTCAAAACCCACAGTTTAAAAAGATTTTAAAACCCACTTTTTTGGTATCAAAAAGACCAGAAAACTGAATCATTGAAACCATGAAAAGGTAAAAAAAATGTCATTTTCATACTATTATGTTTTAGAAAGAATTTCCTGTAAAATTGGATGAAAATCAAATGAAAAATATCCCACATGACTTGATAAGGTTAGTGAATTAAACGTTGAGGAAAAGCAGGAGCAGAATATTCAGTCTCCACTCGACACTCACAAAAGCCGATTTTGTGAGTGGCGTTGAAGTCTTGCAGCCAAGTAAATGTCGGGTGTTATTTTATAAAAAGCCACAAAAGGCAAATGAGCCATAAAATAATAAATACCCGTCTTACCGTTTCAGTTTTTGACGAACCTCACATTTTTACAATTAAAGTTACTACAGTTCTAAGTTTCCACTCGAAGGCTGATTTAGAACACTAATAAATTAGGTAGTCGACTACGTACTTGTTGTTCATTTCATAAATATTTAGAAATTGCTCATTTTAGCCGTTGATTTAAATTAATTGGACACGAGGTTTGGACGGGTGATTTCTCCCCTCTGCTTATTTGGAATTATTATTATTATTAAATGAAATTCCAACTTTTTATTCTAGTTTTGAGCTGAAAAATGTCGATTGATTTCGATTTAGCTCACACAATTTGCAATCCCGTTCAATTTGGTTCGTGTACATACTTGGTTCAGATCAAATTGTTGAAGCAAATTTAAATTCCTTGAATGCAAATCAAAGCAATTATTATGAGGTGAAGATGGTCAACCAATCATTTTTTGACTTATAAACGAGCGAATCCATTTGGCAAATGCCCCAAGTGCTTGAATTGAACTGAATTGAAGCGATGAGTTTGTACATAAAAATGTTTCGCTAAAAAATATGACATACTTCAAGCTATCAACTGTGTTTTGTGGAAATTTGATGTAACTATAAATTTATAAATGAGAGAATCCTACATAATAAAATTGCAATGTAATATGTATTGCTATAATGATCGGGTCATGGGCGAAAGCCTCAGGACCTTGAAAATAAAATACAAATACAAAAATACATAAATATGTTTCTGAACTAAATCAAAATGATCATAAGTGGAATTGAAAATCGTGAATGAAGCGGACGAATAGTTCAGGATGAAACCGTTCGCTTTTCTCAAGTATATATATAATATATTTAGCTTCGGCAAAATAGCAATTATCAAAAAAGAATCAGACTTTGGAAATATATTTACAATTTTGAGAGAAAGTGCGACTTCTTACATACTGAAGCCGGAGGAATATCAAGGATTTATGTGTACGATTTTTTAATTTCGTAATTTTTCAAAGTCGGTCAAAAATTTTTATGTTTGTAACTGGACGCATGCATTGAGCGACAACGGGAATTCTAGCAATGCACAACTTTGTATGACGTTCATAACATTATGTACTCTTTGTAACTAATAACCAAATACAGGATTTTCTATCTCGGTATTTTGGCGAACAAAACCTCAAAATCCATTTTGTTTTGCTGATATTGAAAGCCGGGAATAATTGCTAAAAATTTTATTTTTCATCTGAGTGTAGCTTTAATTGATTGTAATTTGCTGTCTTGCAAAATACCATTATTCGTAAATGAGGTTTACGTTCCCATTTTTCAGATTCATCTGCCAGGTCAAAAAATCTTCAACGACCAAAAAAGTCCACATATTATAAAAAATTCCTAAAGCCTAAAATTTGTAATCATAGCCTTTCAATTTTATTAAAAATAACGTATGACCATCCTTAAAAACAGGAGGGACTTGAATAAATAATTAGCTGCATTTTTATCACACAAATAATTTAATACATAATATTTTTCATCACAATAAAATCACCTGCACGCCAATGAGAAATCCAAAATTATAAATGAGGTTTTACATGGGACATTTATGTTTTCACACTGCAAGCAAAAAATCGAAAATATTCGAAAAATACTGGAAACTTTTTTTACGGTGTTACGGACTATCTTCGTCCTGACATGTCTACATGCGATAGCAATGTACGAGCCATCTATACACTGCAATAATTCCTACAGTTAGACAGCCTGCTTAACTGTAACTACTTCATTGTGTTGTTTGTGAGCGGAAAAGCTTTACAACATCTTTTAAGCATCAACGGCGGCAAAGTTGGTAGTTAATAAAACTGGCTTCGAACCTAAGCTGTAAAACAAAAGCTAAATTTCCTCGATGTAAACATTAATGGGTAGTTAATGGTTAAACCCCTTAACTTTGTAAATGCTGAAATCTTTATTAAATTACAACTACTCGATAAAAAATTTAAGTTACTGAATTGATTTTGACGGCATTCTGAACAATTATGCAAATAATTTTCAAGTCAAGTTAAATATTCTCAACGTGGACAAAGATTTAATCGGAGGAATAACACACATAAAAATCTTTGAATTTACGTTTGAATATGCCGATATCCAATTGAAATCACCAATCTGACTAAGCATTCGACCAAATATTTTCCAAAAGAACTGTTCCGGAAGAAATTGATTTTAGAAAACGAATATTTTTTACCTCAGACCTCATGAAACAAAAATGTGTGCATAGATTTGTGATTAAAATTTTAATTTTTAATCCTTGTGAAAAAAACAGGTTTTTATCATATTTACATGTGAAATTGATGAAAATTGTCAAGTTGCGTTAAATACACCTCCAGCTCTTTATAATGCGGTTGAAAAACAATTTTATCATGCTAACCAGATTTCTATAAGATTTCTTATAAGTATTCACTGTTGCAAAAAAGCGTAGTAACGTCAAATTTGCAGAAATTTGAAATGCGACCTGTTATTCCTGTACAATCCTGGATGAAATGATTTCCCTCATATTGATACTTATTATAGTATCACTTGAGAACAGCTGGTGATTGTGGAGTTTAGTTTTTGGACGAGAGATTGAGGGAGAGCGTAAGAGCTTGAATGAACGATGATGCAGAGATGAATGAGATGCCCGGAAAATGACTTGATTTTCTCCCGGAGAGGAGACGTGCATTGTTTCTGCCTAAAGTGTATATATGTGAGAGCAAGGTCCCAATGGGTATGTAGATGACAGTAGAACATAATGCGATTATTGTAAAGTAAAGCATGTAAGTTGAGGGAGGATTCGTTCAGTAAGTAAGTGCATAAATAAGACACTTCACATCAGTTTTAAGTATATGTGCACTTCTGTCCTGGGTTCTTGCCAAAGAATCCCTTGGACCTGTATCCTGGTCAGTCTTGAAAGTATACAAAACAGTCAGGGTTAGCACGATAATAATAATAATTATTGTGTCACAGTTGACGGCAAAAAATGGTCGCAGCCAGAAAAAAGTAAATATTGCCATATAATAAGTTTATTGCTTACGGTTTGAGCTTCGCGATGAGACTGGTGTGATGTGTTGTAACTCATCAAACATGAAAACTCCGAAGTAGCCATTAGCTTTGATAGCTTTGATAGCGTGAGGCTGAGATGATGAGAAACCTTTTGCTAGTTCTGGATAATGCCGCAGTGAGTCGTTGGAAGATTGATTGTGTGAAGTGTTGGGAATATGTGCATGATAGTGGGAGAGCGATCTCTGCCCCAACAGTATTTAAAAAGCTAGAAAATCTTTGAATTTCCTGGAGGTAAATATTATATTTCAGTAGCTTAGAAACTTGTCGTTCCTACAGCTTAAGACAAAGATGCTGACCAGCGTTTTGGATATTGGCCGTGGTATGTCAATGTTTTAGTTAAGGATAGAGAATCGTGGTTTTGAAGAGGAGTGAGAAGTTAAGGAGTATGTAAGTTTTCTTCCGCATCCTCGAACTCAACTCCCGGTATTATTGTTAAGTGAAAGCACACCTTTTGGCCAAAGCATAATCTCATGGACTGGAATCAGGAAGTGAGCGGAGCTCGCAATAACGTTACGAGTACGGATGATCCGAAAATGATCCCGAAAAGCCCGAAACGTCGTATGACGCTTGGTTAACATACAAACTGGAATGTGGCGGGCTGAGACACCTGTCCAGACCCATAAATATGAGGAGGTCGTAGCTTTGCAGCGTGATCCTTTGACAGGCGATCCGAACGGGGCATACAATGGTTGGAGGTATGTGATTTATAGGTTAAGTTCATTATTGCTTGCATGGGTGGATACGTGTATTACCTAATCACAACACTAATTACTTTTACAGTTTGACTTGGTAGCCGAAGTCAGCTTTTGGTATTCGGTGCCGCTCTAGCTGTGATGTCACGCTTGCCCGCGATAATCCGACGAACTTTGGGGAACGGCAATTAACATCTGTGAAGGGAACAGTCTTTGAAAGTCCTGCGGAGCCGGAGGAAATTCCTACTATGACAATGTGCGAATGGGAGCAATGGTTGGAGCGCAATGAAGTTCCAAAAAGGGAGATCCTCTGGCGAAAGCGGCAGCGGAGCAAGTCAAGAAAAATCAAAGCAAGGAACAATATCGGTGTAGAGTCCCAATGTGTTTTACTGGTCTATTTGGGATTTGTTCTAATCAAAATCGGCAGGAAGTTCACGTCCATAAGCCGGAGAAACAATTTGAATGTCATGTCCGTAGAAATTGGACCTTTTACATGAAAAACCAAATGTAGTATCATATTCGGCATTGTGATGGGAAAGTGCTGGATGGAAAGTTCATGGTGAAAATGGTACCATAATTTGACCATGAACGCCGTTAAACTGTGACGCTGAAAAATCAAAAATATTTATTATTTCTACTGCCCTCTCAACTTTTACCTTGCATTCTGTGTAGCTATAATGGATTTTCCGTGTGTAAAGTTGAAGAAAAAGGTCTTGGATTAGGAACGTTTTTGCGCTTCGGAACATCGTACCCGATTCTGTCCCTACTCCAGTCTAAAAAGCTTCCAACTTTCTTTGATGAGGGATAGTGAAGTAGAAATCCGATGTGTGTGAACTATTTCTGTTCATTCAAGAGTTGTTTTGCCTGGCGAGTGAAATGTGCAACGGGACTTAGCAAATGTACGAAGATTATTCTTCTAGATAATTAGATGAATTAATGTGTTTGTGCCCTAGATTTTTTTATTTTTTTCATTTGTATTTGTGTATCAACTAATCAGATTTAGGCCTCTCTGCTAAGGACACTCACGAATGAATAAAAGAAGCGTTTGACAAAACTTAAACAAGCTTAACAATTCTGTGACCTCCGTTTCCGTTAATTCTTTATATATTTGTGAAGAATCGCTCATACATAGTTGATTTCTTATATTAATAAACTAGGCAGATCTTACACTCTTACGGTTTCCCCCGACCGCTCAGACCTAATACCGCTTGTGCGAGGATTCCTTTTCATGGAAACTTAGTAACGCGAATTGAATCAAGGCTTAAGATGGTTGCCAACTCTGTTAGACCTTCGGGTGTGAATCGGAGTATAAACCGACTTTTTTATTATGCATTATCAATAATGTAATACCAATTTGGGTATGATGCTGGACCCATTGGTATCTCTTCAAATTGGTCAAAAAAGTTGAGAATTTTGGCTTGGAATTTGTTGGAAGGCAAAGATTTGCTTAAATAATTACCCGTCATTTTGAAGGGTTTAAAAATAATTACCGAATCTGGAAAAGCCTGAACCACTTTTAAGTTTTGTTGTGATTTTTTTTATTTTGAAAATATTTTTGTGAGAGAAAAGATCGTAAATAAAATATTTAATATTTTTAGCATTTTATCTCTCTCTTAAAATTACGTGTGTGTGCTCATACACAACCAAACAAATTTTTTCGAAAAAACGTTTGCCAAGACCAAAACTGTGAAATTACTTTATTTTTCCTAACAATTTTAGAATGGTAGAAAATACAAATTATTTAGTCATGATTTCGGCTTGAATGTCGGCAATGTTTTCAGGTTAAATATGTACGTGGGGAAATCAATTTTCAACAAAAATATAAACGCGCATTTATATTTCCACTCCACCTTACAGGCCAAAAAGACGACGAATCTTAGCAACCAGGAGTATAATATTGGCGGGTAAATCAGAGGCTGGCGTGAAAGTATGGCAAAAATAAAATTAGATTTATGCAAAACAAACCTCGATGACATGATTATGGCTTGAATGTCGGCAATGTTTTCAGGTTAAACATGTACTTCGGGAAATCAATTTTCAAGAAAAAAACTTGCACTTTTATTTTCAGTCCACAACACACACGCACGAACGACAAGGAAACTTGTAAAGTGGGAGTAAAATATTATTAAGTAAATCAGAGGCTGGCGTGAAAAAATGACAAAACTAAAATTAGCTTTATCCAAAACAAATCTGCCATCTCGGTGTCCATTAAATCTCTTTATATTTTTTAAGAACCACTAATAGCAGATTTCATTTATTTTTACACCTTCCTATTACTACTAGCCCTTATATATATTCAGCATAAAATGTCATTGCCGGACTTTAATTTTTTAAAATAAATTTCATAATTTCAAAAAATTAAGAAAAAAACGTAAATAACAAAAATAGCAAAAATCCGCAGCAGTTCAATAATTACGGGTGTTGCGTATGGTCAGCACCGCTTGTGAAATTTAAATTAAATTTTCACAGATAGTTACTACAGTTATAAAGTTTACAACTCCTATGTATTGTCCAACAAGTGCTTTAATTCGTAAAAACATTTTTCCTCAGCTCTTTTCCGACCTTATATCGTTTTTATACAAAGTTTAAGAATTTGTGAATTCGATGTTGAAAAAAATTAGGGACGATTGTGAAAAAAAATATTTGCCCATTTTTTGGCTATTTTTTTTGCGTAGCTTTGATTATTACTACGAGTGAGACACAATTTGCTGTTAAAGTTTTACGCCAGTCATTGACTTTGCAAGTTATTGCCAAGGTGCAATTTTAGATAAGAAAATGTACATGTACAATTTAGAAATGAGTCATTTTTGTGCCTAATCCATAACAATAATTTTCGTTTCAAGTTCTTCAAAAATGTCTATAGATTCTTCTAATGCTATTTCATTTTAATTAAAATATATATTACAAAGCAGTGTGAATATTGTAGGTTCACTTGTGTACACTACCGGGAACTTTTGACACCTATAATGCTAAGGTTGATATATTTGGGAATAAAAATATGAAAGGCGCCAAAATATAACTACAGCAAAAATAAATTTTCCAACTCCGTTCTTTTTTTCTTTTTTTTTCTTCAAATTGTGCAATAACAGCAGGAAAAATGCTCATCTTTCATGACTTCCGGTATTCACGATTTTGTTCGAGCAACGTCCAAGTTGGTTCCGTTTCGGCTTTGGAATTCATGACAAAAAGATTTTATTTAGATTGCCAAACGTGGACGCCCATAAAATTATTTATGCTTGTACGTTTGTAATGTTTCCAAAGTTTGTAATGAGTACCCCTTAAGGGTACACACATTTTTCATAATTTTTCGGGCGCCCTTGAATTCCTCTCCTGAATTCGACTCTCCATGTTTTTCCGGAGGCCAATTATTATCAAATAAGTCACAAATGTTTGAATCAAACAAACGATGGACGTTAAAATGTAACAAATAAAATATTATTACGAACATCCCCCCAAATCTCACAGGGATATTACTTTTGCTGAGTGAGGTTAACGCCATTGAAAAGTTTCTATCAGAACGATTTGAGCTTCTATTAGCAGGTTAATTGGAAATCTGTAGCAGATTTTAAAACTTATTTATTCGTCCTGTGTGTTGTTGATTTTAGAATAAAGTGAACTAATGCTAATTAAGGAAATTTTGCGATTCATAATTTTTTGAGTTTGAATTGTGCTTTAAAAGCAATATTTCCAAATTATTTGGACAAATTTCGTGGAGAAACGTAAATTTTCAAAGAAATATTGGTCAACCCATGGCTATAAAAGTTTTTCTAATTAAAGTTTAAAAAACAAAATGGAATTTTTGGCGGAACTCTCAAAACGTTGTCAAATGTTCAAAAGAAAAATAACTGGAAATTTAAAATTATTTTTTGCAATAATTTTCATTTTGGTTTTTTGATATAATTAATTCATTAATGAGGTAATTATTATGCTTACTGTCTGATTTTAACGCCATTTAAATTTTTTAAATGTATGATTATAGTAATTATTATAAACAATGTTAATCGCATGAATACAGTTGTGGGTTCAAGAAAATATATGTGCAAAGAGGTGAGCAGTTCACTATCCAAGTTTTCCATACAATTTACGTGACTGTAAATATTGCAGATTTTTTTTGTTTTGAAATTTTTCAGAAAATCAACTATAGCTTGAAACCAATGATCAAACTTCCAGGGAATGCATAGAAAATATCTCTTTTTATAGTTTTAGAAAATAATTTTTCCTAAAATTTCCCATACCCAGCACGACGATATATCGCTAAATTTCCCTTAGAAATAATTTTGTTGCCGTAAACATTTTATTATCTAACATTGAGGTGAAGCTATCCGAGTGCGTGATTTATAGTTGACGTTCATTTAAATATGACCACATCTCTCAACACAATACTTATTATGTCCAAGATTTTTATTTCAAAATTTAGCGTTTAGTGCATTAAATTTAAATGGTAATTAAAAACAACGACCGTTCTCCTTCATGTCACCATTCAAGAAAAGGGTCGGAATTTAAAATTTTCTTATTGGAATCCATGGAAACAATTATAATTATTATTGATAAAATCTATCCTACAATTTTCACGTAATAAATCCCCCAACTTAATAGAAATATTTTCACAAACCTATTTAGTGATTATTTTTAGATTATTTTTTTGCTGTTAAGATTTGATAGGTTAAATGCCACTCCAGTAATTTGGTAATTCTAGTAATTTCCATAAACCTCAAGATTTGCGTGATGGATAAATTTTCATCCTAAAAGATCTGATTTCTGTAATAATTAAGCTGTAAAATAAGGAATACAGTCACTTTTTGGCTTTCACAGTTCCATACATGATATTAACTTAATATTATTTATATGAAAGGAAATTTAGTCAAAGATCCGTGAGAAATCCTTTTCCGTAAGAAATATAGAATTTTCCATTTAAATTGAAAATGCCAGCTTGACAAAATATCCGAGCAAAAAGTTTTCCTTGAACAAAAAGACTCCTGTATACAAATAAATAATGATTTTTTCTGCCTTCTCTCTCACCAAACCAATATTTAATTTATTACGCATTAACTAAAGCTGTATATAGGAAATTCAAGTTATTTTTTATTCCTTCATAGTGGTCCGGTCATTTTGGATTTTTGTCCAATCAGCCGGTTCTGAAGTTCACTATGGACTTTACATACGTGTTTACACATATGTAACGCCGATTAAGCAATTCAACCCTACTGCGCAGACTTAACTGACCATTGTGATAAAATTCATTTTTCATTCATTTTTCAAGCATTGTCCATAAGCAGTTTCCTTCGCCAAAGTAAGAGTTGACAATGACTGCACGACATGAAATGAAGGATTTTGTGGAAATTACCTGAGCGGCGTTAAAACCTAACAAAACGAAATAGTGAAACAAAAACCTTATCTTAAATAGGTTTGAAAGCCCAAAGCCCAGAAATCTTGTCATATTTTGACGCCGTTTAATAGTTTAAATTATTTTTTGTTCACGTTATACCTTATGTAGATCACTGGGTCTATTGGAAATGAAGACTCGGAAGGATCTCGTTAATTCCTCGCCGGCGTTTTAATGCAGATTTTGAATAATTGGGAAAATATTTTTTATTTACCGTTTAAACTATGTGTGAGCATGTATTTCTAGCCGGGTGATATACATCCCGAACTAAAAAAAACCGCTGTGGAAAAATCCATGGATGCGTAAAAATATATCTCAACATTTTAAAAGTCAGAAATGACATGGACAAACCCGAAACGGAATTAGAAAAATTACATTTGACTATGATTTTTATTTGTCACGTTTTGACGCCACTCATTTGTTTACTTCCAAATTGTTTATGTACAAGTAATGAGGTGTAGTAATACCTGACGCTTGAAGAGTCAAAGAACTATGCAACTATGGAAATGAAAAGTTTTTCCAATTAATAAATAAATGTTAATTTTTGACCATTTTGCTTCGCTGATTTGGACAGGATCTGAACATAGATTTGTAGGTGGATAACCTAAATTGTGTCATGCTTCATTAGGTACAGGAAAAATCCATTACAAGAATCACAATCCCACATATTTTTTGATATTAACTAGAACAAGGTATATAAAGATATTTTGACCTTGATGTGACATTTCGTAAGTTAGAAAAATTTACAACTCTCCTTATAAGGAGGTAAATGGATGTTTCTACAATAATACAATAAATTGGGTGTGCTAAAATGTAAAAATATTTGTAACGCTTTCTAACACGTCAGCTACAGTTTTCTGTGACTACCTGGATTTAGACTACATTCAGAGTAGAACAGGAATTAATTCGGTATCAAAATAAATGGATTAGTTTAAAAGTTATTCACATTTTAAAATGCAAAAATTGATTTCTCAAAACCAACCCTATAATTTACATGATGTCAATTTTTTTATAAATTTTAAATTAATACTACTACTATGTAGTATGAGCGTGAAAAGTTTCATTGAGATCGGATGAATGGCTTAGGAGAAAAAAAATATTTCCGTTTTTATTCTTTTACGAAAGAACGTGCGGAACGATTTCAATGAAAAAGGAACTATGGCCGAGCTATGGCCCTAAGTAATGT
>JAQFXU010001947.1:0-24144 GCA_034693705.1 Spatulosminthurus flaviceps | reverse complement strand
GAAAGGCCGGCTTAACGGTTCGCCGGATTAACGGGTGTATACCCTTATGTTAAGTATATGGAAGTTTGCCGGGACCAATTAAATCTGACCGTACTAAAGAAAAACCGGCTTACGCGGGGGCCGGTTTAAAGGGTTTTTACTGTATTAAAAATTCTGCTTGTGACCAGAGCAACATCAACACCTCCACTCAAATGAGCTGTGGAAAATTAAAACAAGGGTAGGTATATATAAATACACAGAGGGTGAGAACAGACCAGGCTCATACATATATAAAAAGCAGTAGGTGAGGCCAGTAAACGCTCTTACGTTTTACAGCATTGGAAAGGTTGACACGTCGTTAAACTTCAGGCTTTGTTGTTGTCTTTGTATGAATATGTATGTATACACAAGCAGAATTTTGTTCAACAAAACTTTCTACATAGCTTTAGGTGTGATTCTCTTTTGTACTTTTAAGTAAAAAAAATCTTTTTTTAATGGAGTCATAATCATAGGAGGTGTAGTGTTATGATAGGTTGTGAAAAATACAGATATATGTAGAATAGTAGAATTGAGCAATGAATTTTCTCCAATAGTTTGCAATGGACATTCACATTTTTATTGCATCAGTAGATATAAGGTCTGCATGGACTTTGTCATGTAAAGCACCATGTAGGAGCATGAAATTTTTTTTTTTTTATAAATTAAAATGAACAATTAATCGCTGGTGCCCAATTAAATAAACCTTGATAAATTGCAGGGTTTGTTACACATAAGGTGATATGCACTTCGTATGGCTGCAACGTAACTATTATAATAAATACCCTAGAAAAGGAAACTAGACATGTAGACTTCTACGCGTTCTTGTCATGACAAGGAGTATATAGGAAAGTTGAGTGGAAGTTGTTGTTAAAAAAAATTCGTATCTCGTGACCAAGTGTAAAAATCGTCTGTGTCCAATGATTTCTTTCAATTCATATTAAAGTGGTAGTTACTTACAATTGCCTGCTCTGCTCCTACAGTCTATGTATACATACAAAACACGAAATGAATTGGAAACTTTCTGAACAATTTCCATCTTTCATGAAATATGCTCCTGAAATTTGTTTGCTCAAATTGTTACTTCATGCCGTTCTCATAGTGGACTGAAGATTGACTCTGATGATACAATTATGACGAGTTTAGCTTTATTGTTATTGTTACATGACTAGTAAGAGAAGTTCTACACCAGAGCAACCCATGTTTCCTCGCTGTCAGTCATTTCAAAATTGTGTGTAGTTCCAAGTTCCAACAGGGATGTAAACAAGAGGCGGAGTGGTGGTAAAGTAAGTTGATGTGCGTCAATCTTAAATGAGAGATTGTCAGTGCCAAAGCTTATGGTAATGTTGGATGATTTTACATATATTATTTTCGTAGAGCTACGGCTACGTTTAACGTTTCCTTTTTTATATGTTATAAATTACTAGCATAGGTCAAATACAGGTTACTGTATAGTTGCAGATCAAGTATAGATGATACTCGATCTTTTCCGGCACGTTCGGAATATTTTGTAAGACTTTTAATTTATGGAATCATCATCTCTCATTACGCATTTTATTTCGGAAGCTGATCGTGCCTGTACGTAAATGGAAGTAATTAGGGATTTATAAAACAGCTTAATAAAATCTCTTGGACTTTTGACCCTCTAGATTAAAGCGATTTTTAGCAGAGGGCTAGCTATGTAATCAACAATGAGGAAACATGCTGGCTTGAAACAAGGTTTCTCTGCATATTTCTCTGGTAGAATCTTCAAGAAAATGGGAAAATACATCTTATATTTTGGTATTAGAGAGACAATAATAATTATCAAAGTTTTGAGGCAGTGTACTTTCAATCCTTTTACCCCAAAGTCTGGAAATCTTCGACTTTGCCAAAAATTGAAGCAAGAAATTAGTACAGACTTTTTTGAAGCGTCTCGCATCCCTCTCAACTAGTACACACCCCTGCAAAATTTTTGGAGTGACACCGTTTACAATGCCTATAATGAAAATAAAGTAATAAAATTTTCAAAATTTTGGAATTCAAATGAAATTTGCCAAAAACGAGATAGAATGTGAAAAAAGTAACATCTATCTCCACTTCATTTCTATTGCGGTGGAGCCAATTATGAGTCAGTTAAACATCAACCTTTATGAGTTAAAGGGTGACCAGTTTTATTCAAATCCTTTTATGTATTTTCAACGGGATCTGCTCATATTGATATCGGCAGTTCTGATAATAACGCGGAATATTTTTTTCTACAAACTCATCCTCAACTTCAACTCTCCTCCACTTACAGCCCTTATTATGTGTTAGATTGTAGTGCGTTGTACATGTCAAGGGTGACACTCTAAAAAAATCGCTTCAATTTACATCACTACACTTTAATTTTTGACAAAATCGAAAATGCCTCCATTTTCAGGTAAAGTCCCTATCGCGCGTTGGTTTTTTAAAACATGAAAGTTATTTTATAAGATGATGAAGGAAGAGAGACCATTTTAAAGGAGTATTTTATATTTGAAATTTTTTATTTTCATTTGTTTTTACGCACGCTGTGCCTGACAGCAGCGTACAAAAAGTGGGGCATCCAATCCATTCCTACATACATAGATTCATTTCTGAAATAAATTCAGAAGAATTTGTACGAAGACAGGCTTTTCTTTGACATTCAATCAAATGATGAGCAGAGACCATTCATTCTAACCATACAAACATTTTGACATTAATTCAAGAGCAAAACTGGCAGTCAAAAAAACATTCAAACAAACATACAAAATTCTAGAGTGGGTATCAAAACTGAGCACTATAAAGGTAAGTTCGAAGTATAAAAATAAACGAGGACTGGTATTCTGACTTTCCATAAATCTTACTTATAAACAACATTTTTCTACAATTGAGCTCTCTCTATTGATTGAACTCCTAAAACGGGGGCTTGAAAGCTAAAAGTAAAGGCTTTACCTTCAGGAATAAGCCCTGAATGCAAGGATGCAGTAGCACTGGTATCATCTCGTTTTGCTACTGACTTTAAATTAGCTTCTGAATCGGAGTAGCCTCCAGGTGAAGGGCCTGCAGAACGGTTAGATGAAGAAGCTGTAGCTTTTCTTGTACTTTGATTTCTTCGTGGTTTAGTTACCTTACGAGAACTTTTACGGGTGGAAGCGGGAGCTGAGACGCCATTAGGGGTTGAGCTGCTTCGTGATGAGCTGCTACGACTGGTAGAAGATCTTGAAGATGATGATCCTTCTTGAGATGCTTGTTCATCAATGTCATCCTCATCTTCAGAGACTTGTGCTTGAGCCCGGGTCGTGGCTTTAGCTCTAGAGGCTTTGGACTTTAGACGACCACCACTAAGAACAGTCTTGGAAGTTCCTTTAATTCGTGTTTCACGGTGTCCTTCACGAAGAAGTTTCTCATCTTCTTCATCAGCTTGAGCTTCACCAGAGTCTTCAGAATCGCTGGATGGGTCTTCTTCAGCTGAGTCTTCAGATTCTTCTTCGTCGGCTTCAGAAGCAGCGGATGAGGTGCGGTCTTGACGGAAGGCTTTAGCAATGGCTTCAATTTGTTGACGAAGATCATCAGCGTCGGCTTGACTAGCAGCATTTATGGAAGCGGCATAACCTTCAGCATTGAGGGGCTGACCAGTTGGAATTGAACCTGTTAGGCTATGATCGAGTGGGATACTAAAGCTGGGGCTTGAACCTGGGGCTCCATATTGGATTGAGGGTGAATTAACTGGTCCATTTCCTAGTTGTTGGTTAGAACCTTGAGGAGCACCGTAAGCTTGCTGGGGACCGGAAGGTGAACTGTATCCGCCTTGACTACCCCCGTTTCCACTATCTTGCTGAGGAGAACCGTAACCGCCTTGACCACCGCCGTTGCCACTATCTTGTTGAGGAGGACCGTATGCACCTTGACCTCCACCGTTGCCGCTGTCTTGTTGAGGAGGACCGTAACCACCTTGTTGACCATTTTGTCCGATACCGTTGCCTTGCTGTGGTACACCATAGCCAGCTTGGGGGTCGTTGATTCCACCACCTCCAATCGGACCACCTTGAGAGGGTCCAGAGGGGCCGCTGCCTGGGACACCATATTGAATGAATTGAGGTTCATCTAGGTTGATTGGAAGTGGGCCTGGGATGCCATACTCTCCGCTTGGTCCACTGGAAGAACCTTGTCCATTATTGATTGAACCTTGTCCATTTTGATTTGGTGGTCCGTAGTTATCTTGAGGATCGTTTCCTTGTGGAACTCCATAAGCTTGTGTAACTATTCCTTCATCTGAGATGGGTCTTCCACGGTTCTGTAAACGTCCGAGATTTGGTCGACCTGAGGGTGAGTTAATAATTTCGGATAATGTTTGAGCTAAGGATATATGTGGATTGACATTTTGACCAAGGGAGTCACGACCACGGGTTCTGACTAAGTCTGAAGAAGGTTGGCCAATTTGATTTGACCCGGAGTTAGGGACACCATAATTACTGCTAGGGGAACCATTGTTGCGGTTTCCGTTGGTCGATGAGGTACTTATGCCATTATTTCCATTGCCAATGCTGGGGACGCCATAAGCTACGTTGCTGCCAGTATTTCCAGGAGCACCATAGGCCACGTTGTTGCCGGAATTGCTGGGACCAACAAAGCCTACGTTACTGCCGGCATCTCTTGGGGCACCATAAGCTAGATTGTTGCCCGGATTGCTAGGAGCACCATACCCTAAATTGCTTCCGGTATCGCTTGGAGGACCATAGGCTACGTTGTTACCGGGATTACTGGGAGCACCATAGCCTAAGTTACTGCCGGTATCGCTGGGAGCACCATAAGCTACGTTGTTCCCGGGATTGCTAGGTGCACCGTATCCTAAATTACTTCCGGTATCGCTTGGGGGACCATTACCTCCGTTGTTGCCAGAATTGCTAGGAGCGCCATATGCTACGTTGTTACCAGCATTGCCGGGAGCACCATAAGCTACATTACTTATACTGCTTGGAGGGCCATATGCACCATTTATTCCTGGGTCTGCAGATCCAATAGAGCCGGAGAAACCTCCAAAGATGTTTCTGTTATTCAATCTATTTCTTAATGCGTTCAGAAGGCTGTTTAGATGGACTTTAGATGGCCGATTACTGTCTCCAACACTTCCAACTGGACCACCTCCATATCCTCCTTGACCACCTCCGCCAATTCCTCCTGGACCGTCGGTTCCTTTTCCACCTATCCCTTTACCTCCAGTTCCTCGTCCACCGGATCCTTGGCTTCCAGGTCGTTTTCCACCCGAACCTCGACCACCTGATCCTGTTGTAACTTTTCCAACTGAGCCACCAGGTCCTTTACCGCTAGTTCCTCCGCCACCACCTCCGCCATTTTTACCTGGTTTTTTCTTGCTTCCACCTTTTCCACTACTTCCAGGTTGTGTGGAACCACCAGTACCCGTTGTTTCATCATCCTCGTCTTCTTCTTCATCTTCTTCCACATCATCACCTTCATCTACCGCAGAACTAGGTTTTTGCTTTTTAGGTTTACCTCCCGATTGGATTTTAGACCCTCCTCCTGTCTTTCCACCTCCTGATCCAGTTTGTTTGCCCCCAGTTCCAGTATGTTTGCCCCCAGTTCCAGTTTGTTTGCCCCCAGTTCCAGTATGTGTGCCCCCAGATCCAGTGTGTTTGCCTCCTGCACTTGTGGCTGGTCCTTCTTCTTCTAAAGATTCCTCGTCCTCCTCGGTAACGTCTTCATCTTCATCTAAATCTTCTTCATCTTCGACCTCCGGAACTTTGCTTGGCCTCTTGGAGCCTCCAGAACCTGGTTTTTTGTTTCCACCTTTACTGCCACTTGGTTTGGTTGAAGGTTTCTTACCACAATTTTTACTTCCTCCTGAACACGTCGCGCTTACGTTACCGATATCATCTTCGTCACTTTCATCCAATATTTCATCTTCATCCTCGGATGCTTCCGAATCATCATCGTTGTCTATGTCTTGGTTGCTCGAGCATCCACGACCTCCTTTTCCTGCTCCTTCACACCCTTTACTTCCACCCTTACTTCCTCCGGAACTAGATCCAGGTCCAGATCCTTTACCACCTGATCCAGCTCCACATGATTTTCCTCCTGATCCAGGTCCACATACTTTTCCACCTGATCCTGAGCCGGGGGACACTCCGGTAGATCCTTCACTGCAACCTGGTCCTCCAGCTCCATCACATCCTTTACTGCAACCAGGTCCTCCAGCTCCATCACATCCTTTACTGCAACCAGGTCCTCCAGCTCCATCACATCCTTCACTGCAACCAGGGCCTCCAGCGCCATCACATCCTTGACCACCACCACCAGTTCCTCCAGGGGTGCTTCCTCCTGAGCTAGTACCTGGGGCTCCCCCTCCTGAGTAACCCCCAGAAGAAGCAGCGGGAGACAATGTTTCCGATGAAGCTTGCCCATTTGAACCAGATCCTACATAACCGTTTGTGCTTGAGGATCCGGAAGCAGCTCCAGATTGGGATTGACCTCTACTTCCACCCTGTTGCCTTAACTGGTTAAGTTTATCACCATCCGGAATAACGACGACCAAGTTGATGGGAGGAGAATGATGCACATTGTTCACAGGTACTGGGTGAGACAATCGCAATGTAGGCACTAGTCTTATGATTGGAGTACCAAGGAGACCTCCAACGATCGGCCCTGAACCAGCAGGAGATTGAGGAGGTGCAGGAGCCGGTGGAGGAGGAGCATAACCTTGTGCCGAAGATGACCCTTGTGGGGAAAAGTGTTGTGGAGCTGGTGGACCATAAGCTGGACCTGGATTGACTACATGAACTGGGCCACTTGGGGCTCCTTGAGGTGCACCGTACTGTTGTGAGGGTGGAGGAGGTGCAAGACCACCATAACCTTCCGGTGAAATAGGTCCTGTAGGAGCGGGTATAGTATAACTTGCTTGTGACTGAGGTCCGTGACCATCTGGGATGCCATAGCCTTGTGCCGGTCCTTGTTGAGGACTTGAAGGGATTCCTTGTCCTTGAGATCCTCCAAAAGCTGGACCAGAAGAAATGTCATAGTTTTGTGATTGACCGTGTCCAGGTTGAGTAGGAGCACCATAGCCTTGATTTACGCTTCCCACCGGAGAAACTGGTCCACTAAAAAAGGTCTGGGGCAAGTGTTGAGGGATCACAACTGCTGAAAAAAATAATAATTTTCTCATTTAACTCCAACCACAATTATTACCAATATTCGTAACATCTAATCAACCCTCTCCAACATTGACCCCTCACATTAGAATTAACTACTACCAATGAATTTTCTATTCAAAAACTCAAGCTCATTTCTAAAATTTGCTTCAATTCGCTCAGTCATTCACTTTCTCTCAAAGGAAATCACAACTTTTACTTACTATGAGGAGATCGCACCAATGTCAGCCTATTGCCCAGAATTCCCGAAAAAGCACAATTAACAAGGGTCAAAAGCACAAAAGTGCCCCCGACGCACCGAAACAACAACTTCATCTTAGGCTCTTCAAGGACTGAAGTTGACTCAACACACATAAGACACCAAATGATTACTCCCATCAATTTCCCATTTCTTTATATAGTCTTCCCAATTTCAGCTGGTCCGTTTCTAATATCAACAGAGCTACATGAGCTAAGGGGTTAGCCACATTGACATTTAATTTTCCATCCTGACAACACATTTTCCCTCCTTCACATAATCCCTTTCCACCTGACCACACAAATTAACCCTTGTGAGCAAAATTTTTACGTAAAAATGAAAAGGAAACATGATAGTAAATTCCTGTCGCAAAAGTCCATTGACACAATTTCCTTCCTCCTCCAAGTTAAGATCCACCCATCGAATTCATTAACTCTCTTGACAACAGCACGTTGCTCTAACAAGAAACATATGTAGTAAGTGTAGTACAAAACAGTTAATACCATATGCCCAATACTATTTTATAAAGACGAAGATGCATTTATGCAGATGAGCCAACATAAACAAAACATCAAATATTTCAAAAGAGAGACGAGAAGGCTCAAATCTTATCATCATTAATGTAGACCTCTGTGTACAACAGACACTCATAACAAAAAAGTCATTCAATTTTTAGCTAAAAGTTGGATAAGAGCTTATACTTATTAGCAATGTTTTCCTTTTAGAGTAAAAGCTGTCCCTTGACTGTGTTAGTGGTAAAACCACAATATCAACTCTACTCTTGAGTCGTTCAGTCAATCCCTACGGATAGGTGACGATCTTTCATGACCAATCTTTCTTCTCCACAACCGGTGTGTGTATAAGCACGAGAGTAAAATTACTTATAGCCATCCACTTAAATTTATGATCAAAGTTTTGCATCAACAATAATTATTATTATTGTAACTTCTACCAAAAAAATCGAGAGAGAAAACAAAAAAAAAGAGAAACAGCAGTCATCATTGACAACAATGACATTTGAGTCAGTGAACTCCCCAAAAGCTACGGATATGATTAGGTCACTCTCTTTTAATACATTTGAGGACCATGGACATCTTGTATAATTCATTGACAGTTTCCACTTAAATATTTTAATTCAATTTTGATGGTCCTCACACTTGACTTGTTTGCGTTTCACCAGCAACACCACCATCAATATCCACCCTATTGGAACCAAACTCATGCAGGAATTGCAGGATGCAGTTTAGCAATTTCCTTTATAAATCCTCATTCGTACCAAAATAGCTGTACATATGATCAAGCGTGTGTGTACATTTTCTATAACGACGGAACTTCTAAATATGGTAAATGATCATTCAAAGTTTTATAGTTTGTCTTAAAAAATTTTTATACACACTTTTTATTTCCGACCATAAAACTAGCCCTGTTTGCCAGAAAAACACAAATAATGTGTCCCCATGATTATAAATCAAAGCCATCTAAAAAAAATACTTATTGTTTAAAAAATTTCATACATTCTCATTTTTGTAAATAGAAGTTTCCCTTGTAACTTACCAGAAAAGTGAAATAATCTAAAACAAATCTTACTTGACAAAATTCCATACTCTGAATTTACACCTCGAGGTTTCCCTCGTAACTTTTACCAGAAAAGTGAAATTAGTACAAGCGTAAGTGTAAATAATCGAAGATGTAATTTAATTTCCGTCGTAAAGTTAATAAAATTTAGTCCTCTCCCATATATCTTCAGCTTCCATTGCATTGTATTAAAGCTAAACAAACAAACTAATTTACCTAAACAGTTAATTTTGATGAGTCTCTTTTTGAGACCCTCAACGAAATTATTAACTTAATGCTCATTTCCGCCTAATATTTTATGAGCGGCTTTCCTAATTTTTCTCTACTGTCCCCATAAATTCCTTTTAGCCCTTCCATTTTTATTAATTTCCTATTAGCAAATATTTCGTTTTGTCAACATATATACGTACTAATTAATGTGTAGAGATTTGCTAATGTGGTCCTTTAACGAGGAGAAGATCAGATGGGTGCATTGCATTGAGAAAAGAAAATATCAAGAGTCAGAGCATGCTTTTCCCTGTGGGACAGTTTTGTTTGTTTTGATGGTCTAAACCTTGTAATTATGTATGATGACTCTCGCTGCGCTGTGTATAGTGTAGTAAAAGTGTAGGCATTTCACACACATGGAATATTATATTGAAGATTCATTAAACTTGGTTAACCGGTGGATCGTGCTTGGGAGCTCAGTTGACACTTAACTTTAACAAGGATGAAGTTTCGGCCACCGACACTCGTCAAACAAGTTTATGACTCGTCAGCTTGTTCAGGAGTTATACATGAGTTGCCAAACTTTTTCTAACATTCACAACAGGAGCAATTTCTGTGATTATGTAGCGATACATGTTTGTGTGTGTATGTGTGTGTGAGTTCACATAATTTTACTTCTAGTTTGGTAGTCTTGAATTTTTATTAATTTTATATTTATTAACTCTACTTTTTAGAAATTTAATTTCGTTCAAAAAATTACGTTCATTTGAGTAAAAAATTATTGTACGTACTCCTCTATATATGGACGTAGAGGAAGTAAGCCCATAAGTTTTTTACAGGTGTTGGTCCACCCTCAGCTGATATCATGATCAGAGATAATTTCATAGTCAGACCACATGAGAGGATTCCTTGTTTGTAGCAACTACAATCCTCATGTGCTTCTGTAAAAATTGAAGGAAAAAAAGGATAATTTTTTTTATTTATTCCACATATTTGTGTGAACATGAAGGAAATTGAGAATTGAGCAAGCAAATAATCCTTTTGATTTATGACCGATGAAATATACAAAATACTCAGCAGTTGGAGCGCGTGCGAAGATCTTCTTCAGATTAGACATTTTGTCATAAAAATCATAAGTTAAAAGCCTACAATGATAAAATCAAAATTACCGGAAAAATATTATTTTTTGTCATTATTTGCAGTAAAAATTTGTACTCGACAATTTTATCACGTATTTTCTATTTTAGAAATTCCCTTTTTTACACAAGAACTTTATCGAAAAACTGGGGAAAAACAATTTTTTTCAACGCATCACCCTATACAAGTTTCTAGGAACTGACAAAAACTTTGTAGAAATAAAGGAAGGAAAGTAAAATGCACGCTTGTACTATGATAATAAAAAGCAAGAACAAAAGTAGCACTTGATAATTTGATGCCTCATGTATTTATTTTGTTTTATTTCATAATAAAAAAACTATAATAGCGAACATGAATTTGTCCAAAATGAAATTTATATTTATTGGCTTAAAATATATACAATGTGAAAAAGGGCGTCAGTAAGACTATTTAATTGAAATCTCTTTGTCCACAAGATTTTTATATTCCCAAGGCACCGGCGTCGGCGTCGCCTTCTGTAGAACAAAAGCAAAAGTGATTTTTCTCTCCAAAACGATTTAGTCACTTTGACGTACGTGCATAACTATCAAAATGTAAATGTATGCATAAAACTTAATAAAAAACACCGGTTTGTAGCACAAACAAAAAAACTAAATCACAATTACAATAGTATTTACATTACAAATTATGAGCATGTTCTTGCTTCCTTCTAACACAGATCTATATTCAATATGACAGTCTAACTCTTATCTTAATTGGAGGACCAACTAATTTATTAGCTATTACATAAAGGATCATTAGAATTAGCTACATATGTATTTACAAATTTTATTTGAGCACACAAGAAACTATACTTCCAATTACATATGATGAGCCACGCTCATAACAATTATTATCATTGTAGTGAACAGTAGTCGTACTAATTAATTGTACATGTTTCAGAAGCTCCTACTTACAATTATTATTTATCCCTAGTAGTACACAACAGGTTGTTTGGTTTTACAGATAAATTTTTTTCAACACAAAATTACACAGACAGTAGGTGTATAGTGAAAATAAATTCAAGCATTAATATATAAATACTACATGTACATTTATCAAGACCTTGGAATGAAATCGAAGAAAAGTTGGAGAGAAACAATTTTTATTCTGGTCTTTATTGTATAGAAAGCATCCCCACTCATTTGGTTACAATGCTAAGCCTCCAAGTATTTACATACATATGTTGTAAATGATGTAGAACCAGCTTTCCAAATCATGTAGTATTTTGTTCACAAGTGCTATTGTCGTGCCGTGTGTGGATTTTTACAGTAAGATACAAATATTACATATGTAGTTGAGAGAGATAAGGATAAGAGGACGCAACATGTTCAACGTCTTACGTAAACCATCTCTTTAAAGTAATGAGGGGAAGAGAAAATAGATAAGAGATTTTTATTAGATTTACCCTTTTAGTAGTAACAGGAGAAATACATCCGTGATCAGTGTGTAAAATATCCCTAATAAGTGTCTATCAATAAGATTTTTTTGTCTTACGTTTCATCGTATATGCCGGGATATTGTATTGTATGTATAGAAACTTTAGCTTTTTTTCACGCTAATTGAAAATTACATGCTGGAAATGGAGGGACAGTCTGCTTTCTAAGACCATTAATCTTAATGGATTCAAGTCCAATTTTAAGCATGTTCTTCCTAGAATGAAAAACAGTGTTGATTTCTAAACCAAATAATAAGATCCTTTTACTTGAGAAGGAATATTGGAAAATTTTTAATGGTTAAGAACTATTTTGTTTGGCAGTTAGTTGGCACCGATACATACCTGTAGAGGCCTATAGGATTTTCTATTTATGATAAAAACAAAGCTCACCATGACATTTTCTTATGCTATCGCTTATTTGTTGGAATGAATAATGAATTTAATCAATGCATAAATTAGGATAATTACAAAGTGTGTACAATTTGTTAAGTACATGTGCATGAATTATGCTGATGAATTTTATTTTCCTTGATGCAAGAGAGCATTTGAAAGAAATATTGGTTAATTGTAAATAATCAAATTGAAATAAGACGAAACATGTATCTTTTATGCACTTTTTATACATTTCCTGAATGATGAAAAAATGAGATTTTTTTAAAAGAGGAAGCTGCATAAGTTTGCATGGGTGGAATGGAAAAGTGCGTGTGACCAGAAGTAAATAGAACAAGGTGTGGCTTTTTATGGGGTGTCAATATAAGTAAAATAGAATTTTAATTTTTTGGGGAGTTTACACAATTTGCTAATTAGTGTGCTCTGAAATTAATCAACTTGAAGGATTTTACTCAATAGCTTTGAAACTTATTGGATTTTATAAGTTATTATGAAATTTTATATATTATCATCAATAATTGGTAAAAAATCATAGAGTCCTGTGGTGAAGATGATATTTTCACGTGAACAGTTGCAGTTCGCAGTTTTGTGCAAGTTTTGTTATTTGCATGATTTTGAAGACACACGATATTGATGACTTATGCTGTTTTGAATTAAATAAAATGTATTCTTCCATTCTCGTATAATATAATATCAAAACAAATAATTATTTCCTAAAATATTGTACAGGGAATCTGTCGTCCAAAGCGGCATCAATAGCTGCGTCCAAAAAATTATTTTGATTTACAGCCTCAGGCTTGGGCATTTCTTTAGCAATTGCGTTGTAATTTCCATAACCTGAAGTTAAGGCTGGGTTATTTTTGATGCCAGGGATAACACGGCTTAAATCTAGATTTTGCTTTGTTACTGTCGGCTGCTTTGGTCTATAAACTTGAGATGGTGAAGCGACTGGGGCTTGGTAAGATTGAGTAGGAACTAATTTTGGCACATATTGTTGTTGTTGCACTAAAGGAACCACCATTGGCTGTTCTTGTGGAGTTTGTAGGTATGGATTTGAATAGTGGACTTGGGCTTGTACAGGTCTTGCGGGTAGAGCTGGAGCCTGGGTATTTGTATAGTAATTTGGTTGAGGAGCAGCCGGTTGGGATGATAGACCTTGACGGTAAGATTCTACTTGTCTTTGATGTTGACCATGGTTGGAAAATTGAGGGGTTAGTTCATAGTAAGAATTGGATAGGTCACTGCCCGTGTCATAAGTGCCTAAATTTCAAGGGGAAAAATGTAACACAGTTTAAACAATATTTTTTAATTAACAAAATTTAAGGTAGTATTTTTGAATCAAAAATTTTCAAAAAGCAATTCCAATTCAAAATTTTCTAAAAATTGATCCGTTTTAAAGAAACTTACCAGGATGGCCGACAGCATAGGTAACCAAAACCTTATCACCTTGAGTGGCAGCATGAGGACTTGCCATTCCAGCTGAGTTTCTTGCTGCATCGTATTCTTGCTTATTGTTATAAATAGCAAATCCAACTTGACTATAACCACCGGGTAAACACTCCCCCGTTTGAAATACTAATAAAATAAGGGATAAAAAACAATATAAAAATCCCATGTTGAAACAGTCGGATGGATCAGTAGGAAAATCAATGTATAAAAATAGTATTGGTGTAGCGAATTCTGCAGAGACACTCAGTCTGAGCCAAACCGGGAGCAGAGTTGAAAGTGGAGTGAGTCCAGATTAGGGTAGTCCCGTCAAGAAAAGACTTTTCTCTCAGTAGGGATTACTCATCAGATGTTTGAGGAAAGATAATGATCTTATACCTGGAGCGCTTGCACAAAGTATGTAAATAATATATTGTAACAATAGGGAATTCTTCATTTGAAAAATGTTTTCAAGGGACTTATTATTATGTACTTTTAAATGTCTGTATTAACGACACGTAAAGTGTGGAACACCTGCGTGAATAAAGAAATTAATTTATAAAACCGGTTTCACACTACAGATGACCACACTGACTCTAACCTAACCATGGGTTAACATACTTGATCTTCAACCGTACATTGGCTTAAATTTCGGATGGGTTGAAAAAAACAATTGGATTTCGTAATGCTCCTTAAGTCATAACTCATATTATTTACAGATTAACAACCATAAGGGAACAATGACTCCCACGGAAAAATTTCTCGTATTAAAAACTTCTTGTACAAATAAATAGGCATTTTTTTCAACACTAAAGGAAAATAGCTTGAGGCTAAAAATGTCAGTAATCTCTCTGACTACGTGATGGGTTTTGTTCGGATTCTTCTAAACTGTCGAGATTATATTTCGTGGGATTATTATGAATGATTCGACTTTCTGCCTGTCCTTTTTCCTATAGATGTACGCGCAGTACAAATTAATCACAATAGCTTTTTATTCCACCTCTCAAAATCCCTTCGATGTTTATTTAAATCTTTAACAAGGTGAATCCATGCTGATTCTCCATGAATGAGCATGTGGTAGGTTGCTCTGAAGATTGAATGCATCATTATTTCTAGTAATTCATTCAACTCGAATGGATTTACAAAAAATATCTATAGAAAAATTATGGAGAATTTTTTCCTTGGTTTTCTCTCTCTCTCTCTCTCTCTCTCTCTCTCTGTAAAGAACTGTAGAGCGGGGACATATATATGTACGTTGATGCTGATTTATTTGTCAGAGTCAATTAACCACGATTAGAAAAAGGCATGGTCATTTATCATTGACAAAAATTGACAAGCGGGGTAGCTTTAGTTTGTACATGTGTATCATCAACATCTGAGTTTATGAGCTCCATAGTCAATAAATTCGTTTCTTATGATTGAGAGTGGGATTCAAATTTAATTAGGATATCAGAAGCAGTGTGTGTGCAGGAGTAGGAAAAAACAAGATTTTCTGTATGATATTTTTATATAGAAGAAAAGTCAACTTTTAAGAAAAATTTGCAGAATTAATGATTTGCGAATCTTTTCGGTGGAATTGTTCCTCAAGGTTAGACTTTTTCTTTGCAAGTTCAATCCTTTACTTTCTGAGAGGACAATCAATTTAAACTGGCTGAAGTTTAACGTTAAAGTAGATATAAATGTAAACCAATGATATGAGTAACAAATGAGTGCGTATGCACATTGAATACCTGTGGTTTGCTTAAGTTATTGCCTTTATTGTTTGAGTTGTACTCTACTGCTTTACTATGCTTAATAAATGCAGACTTCATATATGTGCTTGAATTTTTATTCGACTACCGTAAAGCCTACGGTTGTTGTGGTCATTACTCAATATAATGGTTTACATTAATGTAGCGTTGCTGTTGTCATCAATTGGAAAATCCTGGGGATTTGTAAAAGTAAATGTTATTTGTGGAATGAAAACGTTTACGAACAAAATTGTATGAAATTTCCAGGAAGGAACCAGAAATAACACGCTGAATAAATAATACATAAAGGTGAACGAATGAAGGAGCTTTATACAAGTTGCTGAGGGATAGAAATTCGTAAATGTGCATGTATCACTCATTAAATAAATTATATCCTGCACGGTGTCAATTATTGAGGTGATAGTTAAAGAGACGGAGGTCAATTAATGTACATACGAAATGTGACTGACCAGTCTGCCAAGAAATTTGCATTTTAAATAATCAGTTGAGAAAACTGCCCAATTAATCAGTTAAATATTATTCAGATGATTCATTGATCTTCTTGATGGAAACTGAGGACATGAATAATGAACAAGATTAGAAATGGAAACGGAATACATCGGAATCTGACAAAGTAAGACAGGGAATTTATAAGAGAATAGGTTTATCGGCAAGCTACTCATTTAGTATAATATAATTGTCCAGAAACTTGTGTCCCTGAGCAAGGTTATGAAATCAGGAAAAAATGATGTATAAAATCAAATTTCCTTTGGACAGATTTGGAAACTTTAATGGATATTTGGATTGAAGGAGACACAGTAATTATTTATCGACAATATTTTATTATTACTTGGCGGACTATTCCACCGTGAAAATTTTATGCTACAAATCTCAGAATCAGTCTTGGCAATCGTTTCAGTTTTACTGTTGCTCAAGTAAATTAAACAAGTATGAGAAGGTCGTTTAGAAATTGAATGTATTATGTGCAGAAGGCGTGTATGTATATACCGGTCATATAGTTTAGGGAAGGGTTATTTTTGTTTCCACGTCTTAAAATCAAATAAAAAATCCATATTTAAAATAAATTAATTCAAAAATAAAAATAGTTGTAGACCACTATCGGCCAAAAGGTCTACGCCTTATAAGAAGGGGTGAATGGTATAATTATCTAAAATATGCCAGACACACGATCGGGGAATCCAGAAAAATGGCTTTAAAATCGAAATTAAGAAATTTTAACACAGCTGGGAATGTTTGATATGTCCGAAAAAATGTTTTATGCTGACCGGGTTAATATTCAAATTGAGTTGCGTTGTGTACAATAGTACAATTACTTCTCAAACTTGCAGCGCAATTTTTAAAGGGGAATCGATCATAAAAACATAAAGTTGTATTTTGCCGCAAGATGGAAGAAAACGTTAGCCTATACTGTTGTTTGTCAGTAACAGATGATGCTTTTAAATCGTTTGAGCTCCACAGTATAAAATTATACGTACATCATGACTGAAGCACGCGGTCCCAATTTTGCGCCTCGAAGTCATTTGTACATGCCCCTTTTTATAATTCGGCGTCGTCTTTACGAGATGAAATATTTTCTAAAGTGAACCATTCACTTAATCATGCACGGGTGAACGTACGATTTGTACGCGCGAACCACGATGAAATTTGTACACACGAAACATCCGTGTGGCGACTTGAACTACCTGAAGACCCGATTTATACACGTGAACCAGTGGTGCCACGGAATTATTTGCCACACATGAACAATTCGTTTGATGACTGTCGTTATGTCTTGTGCATGACCCTTTTTCGTACCACGACTCGATTTGTAGATGTCCCCAATCAGGGCACGATGTGAAATTTAAAGTCCCCCGTTCCAAACAACTATTGGCACTTATACATGATATATCTACCAATGACAGTAGAACTACATGTACGCTGCCACTTAAGCACACTTTTAGATTTAAATAACATCCTGCTTTCACGCAATGGCATTGCGCTGTACTGCCATTCATTATCGGCGTATCAATTGCATTTCAAAATCATAAATATATTTTTCTCGCCACCGAAGGACCAATTTTAATCACAATCTTAACATTAAATCGGTCCATGACAAATTGCAGCTTACGTAAAATTGTATTTTGCTAGGGCCCCGATACTGTCCTTTAGAATCCATTCAGGTGATGGTAGAATTTATCAAACTTTGAATTATTTGGAAAATATATTAGGCGGCAGAATCCAAATACTTATTTGTTGAAAATACTTTGGCGTAACACACCCTCAACTGTGTGGTTACAAAAAAGTGTTAAAAGTTATTCTTAAATTGGAGTTTATCGGAACTGCTATGTTCCCTGCCCATACGTTGTGCTGAAATGGCAGAACTCTCAAAACTTTCTCTTCTTGTAACTTTTGAACGGATTGCCATTGCGCATTAAGGTTTGACAATTCTGAAAGATCTTTAATTTTCCTTTCAAAATCGCCATTGCGCGTATTTTTGTCTTTTAGGGAAGCGGAGATGTGGGAGGATGAATTTAGCAAAAATCTCCGTGGTTTTCCGTCCTTTCTCCATCAAATACTCATCCCGCTCTATCTTTCCTCCCTTCCAACATAAAACTACGAGCAATGACGATTTTGAAAGAGAATTTGAATATCTTTCACAATTTTCACACATCATTGAGCCGTGCAGAAGACACAGGCAGGGAAAGCTATAAGAGTTTCTCCATTACAGCACAATGGAGTGGACAGGCAACATAGCAGATCCGAAATGGTAATTTTCCTTTCTTGTTTTGGCTGTAACTTTTGATCCACACATTAGAATATATAGTTGCATATCAATTCTGAAAGAGAATTCTCTGAGCTTCAAAAATTGCTATGGAACGTAATTTAGTGCTTAAAGATACTGAAGCAGTAAAATGGCAAAAATACCAAACTTAACAATGCTAACATTATGGGGAAAAACCAATGATGACCTATTATGATTTTGAAAAAATACTTGAACTCAAGTAAAAACTTTTTTTTGCCCTGGAATGATAATGGAGTGATAATAAACGATTTTTGACAATTTAAATCCACGTAAACCGTTGAAAAAATGATTCTCTACCTTTCTTTGTTTATTATTTGAATTTAAATGTGTATTAAAATTACAATCATTGCTATTTCTGTTGAAAGTGTGTAAATTAATACACGTTTATCACAAAGTGCAAAAATGTATGACTTTCAAATATAGAAGTGCCTCCGATTTAGGTTGATTGTAAAAAATTTTATTTGTCTGGGCGAGCAACAGGAATTTTTAGTGACCATGCCAAAAAAATGCTTGAATATTAATTTGTAAACTAACAAGCCTTCATAGAAGATTTCAAAAATAAACATTTATCATGTTAATGACCCATGAATTCCCTTTGAGCTTATTTATTCAACAAAGATCTTCTGTTGAAGCTGTAAAATTGATTTCAAGTTTTGTAAAATTTTATTTTATTTGAGTAAATTCATAGCAAATGTGTTGAACACAATTGGAAGTTAATATTTGTTGTTTTTTGCCGTGAAATTCCTCTAGTCCTTCTTATTCTTCTTGTCATTTGTATCAGTTTTTAAATAGGATTTGATGAAGAAGTGAATGAAAAGAAATAAGTAAGCAGGTACAATGGTGTATAACAGACTGAATACGCCGGCCATGTGGATTCGACAAGGGGCGTCATAAACTAAAAGAACGATAAAAAATTGTATTACAATTGTTTCATGTAAGAAAACTTATTTCAAGAGATTTTCAACTTACGTTTTATGTAACGATATGTCGCTGATCCAATTACCAGCCCCAAAATTAATTGCAAAATTTGCAAGAGTGTCAGGGCCATGGAAACCTTTTTTGGGACTCTTATTTTTAAGGCCTACAACAGAAAAACAGGGTATTGAAAATTGTCAATTTCTTATTCAGTATTTTATTTGCAATTGAAGACAGGAAAGACCTTGAGAGCGTAGTAGGAGTACATGAAGGAATGGACAAATGTATTGATTATGTAGAAACGTCCCAATGCCGGCACACATTCTGCTCCCATCCAACATGCCCATAATACCGTCGCATGATGGAACCTGTCCACAAATTTTTACAAATATTAATTATTAAAATTAAATTTTCAACAAAATAAAAGTTTAGTTTACACCGAAATTCCCACAAAATATTTCAATCAAAGTTTCAGCTTGAAGCTACAACCAAATTTTCTCCGCGGATTTGCAAGCAAATATTCAATATGAATTTTCAGCCAAAATATCAGCATGGTTTTTAAATCAAAATTTCAGCTGGAATTGTTAACCAAAATTTCAGCCTGGATTTTCAACGACAATTTCCAACCAAATGTCAGCTTGAATTTTCCCCGAAAACCTTAAACCGATGTTTTAGCTCGGATTTTCAGCCAAAACTTCAACTCAAATCTCGTTAAAAACGATTCAACAAAAACTGCAAACATAACTTTCGAGAAAAATTTCATGAAAAGAAGTTCAACGACAATTCGAACCGATATTTTCAAGCATACCAATTTCCATCACAATTTCACGCCAAAAGTTTGAAAAGAAACGTGCAACGCTCAGCTTACCAGTGTAAAACAATTAGTTTCTGCTTCCTCAAAATAATAAAGGCAGTATCTCCCAATTCAAAGATCTTCGACACCAAAAACATCCAACCCCAAAAAACGGTTGCCCAATTCGTAAAATCCCTGCCAAATAAAAATCATTTTCAAAAATAACAGAATATTCCCTCAAGAAATTCATAGTTAAGAGCCAATTACTGTGAGCAGGCGGCTAAGTAGAGTCCGTTGGGTTTTGATAACAAATAAAGCACCTCGCGGTATCCTCGCAACGTGGCCATAATAGAGAAAATGGCTAATGCCCCATTCCAAACTATGAGAGCACTCTTCAGATGAAAAGCGGGTCTTGTTTCCATCCATTTTTTACCAAAATAGATCCCCAATAGGTAAACCGTCAAAATCACGTACAAAACCCATTGATTCCTAACAAACCAACTATGCGTTTTTAGCGCATCGAAAATCTCAAAGTTGTACGCCTCAATGTATTCTGATCTCACATGGATATTTGACACGTTCAATCCCTCACAATTTTGCATTTTAAATGTCTACAAGTGGACCTCAACTAAAGTGCCGTTCGGTTAGGCAGCCAAATTATGAAAGGAACAAACGCATTTTAAAACAATCCTTTTTATGCACAAAAACTTACCCTTTTTCAAAGCAAATTAGATGCAATCTTTTTTAAATTATGGAAAAAGCTCGATAATAAGCTACAAATCCTGATACAGGATTTCCCGCAGTTATAATAAATCCCATGTTAAATTTCAACATCCGCCGTATTTTCCACGTTAATAGTATTAAATTACTGGAAAATGTCATTATAATAATTACAATTAATTACAATAATTGTTGTTTTTACAATCCTTAGTAACATAGTTAAAATATTCACCATCAGTTGTGCAAACAAAATTTAATATTATTGGTTGAATAAAACTTCAATTTGCAATTTTGTGCAGTAAGACAGGAAAATTTCAATAAAAGTTAGAAAAGATTGTTCAAATTAGTGTAGAAACCTGTACGTAAAATGTATTGAATTTCCCACAGAAAATGTCATTAGGATTTTTCTTGACTTATTAGCAGTTGCAAATCTAACGGTTACAACATTGAATCGAATTTTTTAACAAAATTCACAGGGCAAGTTAAATGAAATATTGAAAAACTATATTTTGTGCACTTACAAAATATACTTGAATGATAGCATCAGGGTTTGGGTTTACTTCTTCAAACATTTACTGGGACCTATACTTAGTGTGAGTTACACAAAGACTCCTGGAATGAACATTTAGTACAAATAAACCATGTTTAGCACGAGAAATGATATTATTTTTATTTTATATCAATTCCCTATAAGTTGAGGAGGAACAAAACTGTGAGAAAAAAATTCTTTCTTTTTTGTTTCCATAAATTATATTTATTCCTTTTTATTGGTTTTTTCATTTGTATTAGTTTTTAAATAAGATTTGATAAAGAATTGAGTGAAAAGAAATAAGTAAGCAGGCCCAATAGTTCCAAATAGAGTGAACAAGCCATTGTCGATTCGACAAGGGGGGTCATAAACTAAAGGAATACCAATATATTTTAGTAAAAATTTTTCACGTAAAAAATTTATTTAAAGAGATTTTCAACTTACGTTTTATGTAACGATAGATCAGTAGTCCTATTATTAGTCCCACAATAAACTGCACAATTTGTAAGATTGTCAGGGCCATGGACACCTTTTTCGGGACTCTTATTTTTAAGGCCTATGTCAGAAAAACTAGGTATAGAAAATTTCTAAATGATGCATGGTGTTTTAGTATTGTAATAGAAAATAATACAAACCTTCGCAAAGTAGTAGGAGTACATAAAAGAATGGATAAATGTATTGATTATGTAGAAACGTCCAGCTGCTGGTACACATTCTGCTGCTATCCAGCATGCAAATAGTACCGTTGCGTGATGAAACCTACAGTTTAATATTTTTAACAAATATTACACAATCCATTTATTCAATCTGACTGCTTTAAAAGTTTCAATATTTCTTAATAATAAGACTTTCCAAAAGATTTCCGAATAAATTTCCTAAAAGGTATTCCAAAAATTTTCCAGAAAAATTTTCCGAAAAATTTTCAAAAGAATTTCCCGAAACGTTTCCAAAAAAATTTTACGAACAGCTTCCACAACTATTTGTACAAAAATTTCAACCAAAGAATTGAACAAAATTGACCAAATCATTTCGGCCAGAATTATTCAACTTATAATTTTATGTGGCTGGAACTTTCTACCGAGAGTTTCAATCACTCAAGAATTTTTCGCCCTAGTTATCATCTTGAATAGTTGAACAAATATTTTCTAAAAATATTCTCAACATAAATTTAAACCCAAATTTTCAAATAAAAATATAAATCCAATTTTGTCCATGAACAATTTTCATTCAAATTTCCATCAAAATATGTAAATATGATTTTCAATCGACGGCTCACCAATGTAACAGGATAAGTTTCTGCTTTCTCAAAATAATAAAGGCAGTGTCTCCCAATTCAAAGATTTTCGACACCAAAAACATCCAACCCCAAAAAACCGTGGCCCAGTTTGTAAAGTCCCTGCAAAAAATGTAATTCATTTTGGAAATTTACCATAATATTTTATAAACAAATTCCAAGTCTTGAATGACAATGATTACTGTGAGCAGGCGGCTACGTAAAGTCCGTTGGGTTTTGATAACAAATAAAACACCTCGGGGTATCCTCGCAACGTGGCCATAATAGAGAAAATTGCTAATGCCCCATTCCAAACTATCAGAGCCCTCTTCAGTTGAAAAGCGGGTCTTGTTTCCATCCATTTTTTACCAAAATAGATCCCCAATAGGTAAGCCGTCAAAGTCGCGTACAAAACCCACCTATTCGTAGCGAACCAATTGTGCACTTTTAGCGCATCGAAAATCTCAAAGTTGTAGGCCTCAATGTATTCCGATTTCACGTGAATAGTTGAAACGTTCAATCCATCACAATTTTGCATTTTGAATTTCTATAATTGGACGTGAACCAAGCAGATTTTCTGTTCTGAAACCAAATCATGAAATGAGTGCATTTTAAAGCGATTGTACTGATATACAAGCACTCGCACTCTTCCATGTTTGTTGTGTGGAATCTTTTTGAAATGACGGGGAAATCGGGATAGTTAATAATTGGTTCATTTAAGTTAAAAATCGTTTTGTAAGACTTGTCGGAATTTTTATACATACTATGTAAAATCCCGCTTAATTTCTACTTTCATAGCTATACATGATTAAAAAATATCATAATAATTGTTTTTAACCATATAATTGCAATAAAATTCATCAATTTTCCTCATCAATTTTAACCTTGAAAATTTAATCTTTGAAATCGAAGTTTGACAAGAAAATTACAGGAAAACGATAAACGATTTAGTAATTCGCCAGCTCATAATAATGGCATCAGCATATATGTGTAGTGTTGAAAAAAGCATGGGTAATGTGGCTTGTAGGTAACTCTTGTACAGCTGCAATCAACTTGACCGAACTTCCTTTAACCCATCTGTAATAGCCGTAGATGACAAACGGACTGTGTATGGAAGTGCGAAATAATGTTCGTGATTTGGACTTGGGATGACATATGAACTGATGGGTAAATAAATGAGCAGTCTGAGTTGAGATTTTAGTGGAACCCAAAAATATTAACTTTAGTCAACTTTAAAATAATAAAATAATTTGCAACAATAAATATAATTTTAGTTAGGAGTCAGAGACGGTTCTTGGTTGGGTTCTTAAAAGCCACTGATTAGTACGTAAAGACAAAATATACAAGAAAGCTCAATCGGTACTCTAATTTTAGGTTACAATCTAGGTCATGATGAACAAAGAAGCAGAGACGCAACTCGAGGAGGCAGCTCCTTTACATAGATTAAGATAAGGACAAAAGATAACAGGTCACTGGACCCAATACACTCATGATAAAAATAAACGAATCCTGGAAATCCATTGTAGGATTGGAAATCCATTGTAGGGTTGGAACTCCATTGTAGGATTGGAAATCCACAGTAGGATTGGAAATCCACTGTAGGATTGGAAATCCACTATAGGATTGGAAATCCATTGTAGGATTGGAAATCCACAGTAGGATTGGAAATCCACTGTAGGATTGGAAATCCATTGTAGGATTGGAACTCCATTCTAGGATTGGAAATCCACTGTAGGATTGGAAATCCATTGTAGGATTGGAACTCCATTCTAGGATTGGAAATCCACTGT